>PVJH01016678.1:0-49876 GCA_004026705.1 Nesogale talazaci
AACTGCTCACCCACTCCGGTTTCTGTGGAGACAAGACCCATACTCCCTCCATGGGTGGATTAGTGCTCCATTCCCTCAGTTATCCTATCACTTTTGAACTCCCTTTTAACTCCCCCTTCCCACCCCCCATCCATCCCCCATTACTGTGTTGCATCCAACATGTATCTCCCTGGGTTTCGTCCTCCCTCCTCCCCTTACCCTATCTCTTGGGCCAGCTAATATGGCATATGGGAGTATTCTCTTTTATACTCACCATACTGTTTCTACTTACCTCAGGGGCCCCATGCCGTACTTATCCTTTTGTGATTGACTGACTACGCTTAGCATAATTTCCTCCAGGTCTTCCCATGCAGAGATGTGTTTCATGTGCTTGTCTGAACTTTTGAGTGAGGCATAGTATTCCATTGTGTGTATGTGCCAGAGTTTGTTGGTCCATTCATCTACTGATGGAAATTTAGGTTGCTTCCAACTCTTTGCAATTGTGAATTGTGCTGCAATAAACATTAGCATGCATACCACTGGCTGTGGTTTATTTCTTGCCTCTTCTGGATATATACCCAATAGTGGGATAGCTGGATCATAGGGTAGCTCAACTTCCATTTTCCTTAAGTATCGCCAGAATGCTTTCCATAGTGGCTGTACATATCTACATGACCACCAACAATGTAGAAGTGTTCCTATTTCGCCACATCCCCTCCAACATTTGTTGCACTCTGGCTAATAAACTTTTAACCTTTGGTTCAAAAACCTGATACTCTGACTAAAAAGGAAAACTGAAGACTGATTTTTAAACCATCTTTCAGTTACAGAAAGAATTCTCAGAATATACATAATAACTAATTTTACAAATTTTCAAGGAACTTGTTTCAAGCAAAATTTTGGTTGTGTTTCACAGTCAAGAGTTGATTTTATAACAACAAAGAAGAATGCTGAGATACAATTATGCAAACTTCGCATAGATTTTATTTAGTTTAAGGCTCAGGATCATTTTGATTTAAGGGATTTTTCTTATCTAAAGAAAATATTGTGTAGATTATGCTTTGCTTAAAAGAGTTAGAATCATCAGTGTTGTATGATATTTGAATAAGAAATGAATAAAATGTTAAATCTTTCATATTTGGACAAAGTATCAGTTTCTAGTGAATAACAAATTAAATCCTAAGAATTAAATCCAAGAGGATGGTTTAGTTCAATATAATTGAATTTCCTCATCATCTTTAATTTAAGATATATATATATATATATATATATATATATATATATCAACACAATCTTTTTAACAAGAAAAGATCTTAGGTGAAGATTCTGAAACTATTCAGAATATAAATTGTAGTTAAAGAAGATAACTATTTCTCAGTTCTTTGCATTTTCCTTGCATGCTTAAGCTTAGAGATTTGCATTAATTTCATTTGTTAAATTAAAAATAAATGTTTTCCTAAATATAAATACTTGAAGTTTTATTTTGATGGCTGTATATGTTCATACTGTACATTTAAGAAAAGAGGGGCTAGAGTTTGGAGTGCCATTTCTTAATATAATCTACATGTTTTAAGGAAAACTTCAACATAATGCTCTACAAACTATCAAAATGTTCTAAATAAGTTAAGCCTCATATTATATATTTAAATAGATAATCTATAGAGCAAAAATAACATGTGTTTATCATTTAAGAAGTTGATATAAGTAACTTTGTGAACACCATAGCATTTTTTCATTACATTAATGCTAATCTTGGTTCAAAGGGCAATTATATATCTATACAGGCTGTTACCATATCTTACATCCATAATAAAGCAAACATCATATTTATCTATCTTCATAATCAAGTGTAGAGTAAAAGTTCATAGAAGTGTCATATACATGGATGAATGATGTTTTTATCCCTTGCATCTGTTCATATTAATAATGATAATTCCTGAACAGTGATTTCCATCTTTAAGAGTGTTACAGATGCCAACTAATTCATTAATCTCTTAAGTGTTTAATTGCATATGGATAATTAAACATATTTTGTTTAATTTAAAAATTAAATTAAAAAATTTAAAGAAAAAAATCATAATGAGCTTGATTTCTAAACAAAGAGGTGAAGATGTAATTTCCCCTGGGATGAACAGCCTCACTGGGCACATTTCTCAGAATAGCTCCTACAACAACCACAAATGACAAAGTTCTGTAATACAGATAAATGCTGCATCATCAATTGCAGTTTTATAATCATCAATTGCATTAGTGTATTCAAGTTGTTGAGCTACATTTATACATGTTGATTGGTTTTGTGGACTTGAAAGCCATGGAATCATTTTTCATGACATGTTTGTATGTGCATGGATAAGACTCAATGTGACTCTTGGAATTTATCTTATTTAGAGCAACTTTTCAAAATAAAGCACTTCCTAGCATATGATATCTTAATGAATTGGAAGATTATTAGTGCCTATGCTATTTTTTCTAACTTGCCTGTATATGCAATAACTCTCTCATGTATTTTGTTTTTCCACAGAAATTATGCTGGATTCTATTTGATACAAAAGGAAAGGAAAGCATTATAAAAGCAAATAAAGGGCTGAGCCCTGGTGGCATAATGGTAGTGCGCGGGACTGCAGCCCACTGGGACGGAGGTTCAATTCCAGCAGTGGAGCTGGGCCTCCTACTCCCACCACCGGAGAGCAGTGATGCCCGAAAAAAAAAAAAAAGCAAATAAAATCAAAGGTTTATTCCTTGTTGTCACTGCCCAACTGTAAGGAATCACCTCTTTTATTTTTAAATAATTCACCTGAATGTTATTATTTATGTGAAGGCATTCAACTGAGTGATTATAACAAATTTTGAATGACATTTCAAAGAATCAGAATTCCATAATAGTTCATTGGGCAAATGTGCAAACTATACATGAATCAAGCGATGGTCATTTGAACAGAATAGTGTAGTGCAGTTCTGAATGGGAATAAAGTGGACATCAGAACTGTATCCTTTAATCTAACTAATCCAATTCTTATAATGAATAAGTAGCCTAAGAGGCTGAAATGCATGAAGAGCACAGCAATGACAGAGGACATCTGATTAAACTTCCCATGATTAGCACGTAACACAACTTTGCCAGAAATGAACACTGTGTGAAGCTGTTCTCGATGAAAGTGAAAGATAGACCTCATTACTGAACCATCAAATGACATCCTGATCAATGAAGAAAATTAAAGTTTTCAGCGATTCTACCTGAACCAACAATGAACATCTATGGAAATCAGTACTCAAGAAATCAAATGATGTTTTTCATTGGGAAAATCTACTACAAAAGACCTACTCACAGTTTTCAAAATCAAAGATGACACTGACCCAAGTCCTGATTTTTTTCAGTCTTCTCAGATACATAAGGAATCTGGAGAGTGAAAAAGGAAGACAGAGCACTCAAACCCATGGATTGTAGTGTTCATGAAGGGTTTGACGAAACCATGGGATCCCAGAAAGAAGAAAAACATCAGTCTTAGCAGGAATGCAATCTCAGGATCACCTTTCAACATTAAGTATTCTGGCGTACGTGTTGATCATAGAAAGATCATTTACATTTTGGGTGAGAAAATGTTTTAATTTTGATGAATTTCATAATACCATGAAGTAGGTTGATCACTTTTTATACGATTTCAACTTAACTGAATAGTCAATTTAATAGTCAACTTAATTAGTTAATTATTATTTATAGTATTACACACTTATTACATATAATTATATATGAAATGATTGTCATATTTCTTCAATATGACTATTCCTGTATAGTTCTTATTTCATAATCTCATGACACTTTATACAGTTTCACACCCACGTTTCAGTATATATTATGAAATAGCTAATAAATGATCTTTATATATTGCTGGTGAAATAAGGGTGGTGCAGCTATTTTCTTGAGATCATTGCTCAAAGAATTTGGACCAATCAAGATACTGATTCATCATCATTCTCTATGCTTTGTACATGGAAACAAAGACATGGAAATGGAGATTTGTGCTTACTAATAAGGATTTCATATATTATTTAATTACACATCAGCAACATTGTTATTGCTATTAATGCTCAAAAACAGAGAAACAAGTGCAATAGCACATAGGAGGAATACAAGAAATTCTAATTTAAGTGATCTGAGAATTAATGACTGAGATTCAAAATATGATAGAAATCATAATTGGGGGGTGATACATGATGTATAGTTGAAATTGTTTTCTATTGCATACCTTTTGTATTTTATGCACATATATATTCTGCCCTGGTAATTTTATTAAAAAACAATTATACAGTTTGATTTATTTGTCATTATGGTATGGTTATTTTAACTTGTAGGTATTTTGGTTTGTGTGCTTCATATATAACTATTGGAGAGAGAAAATTTCTTTAACATTAAAGAGTTACAGTCTCTGAAAACCACAACGGCAGTTCTACCTGTCTTAAAAGGTCTTCATGATTTGGCATGAAATAGATAACAGCACTCTTTTATGGCATATATCTATATTGTCAATGATAATAGCCTCAATTTTTATCTAGGCAACCAAATTATTAAAAAGTAAGTGCCTGGTGGCTATCTTTTTCACAAATTATGCAATTTCACTTAAATATAAAAATGTGAGGAGTAAGACATTTATTTTGAAAATGTCTTTTATTTTAAAATCTGGGGCAACAGTTTGAAGCGTTATGTTTAATAAATATTAAAATTCATGAATGATCCAAAGTTACCTTGGGAAGAGATTTTTAAATGAACTGATCAGAATGATTGGGATCCTGCCAATTGATCAATTGGATAGCTATTTTGAGAGTAAAATAAAACTATGAAAGTTGTATGAAAGAAAAGTACCTGAAATAGCTTCTAATATCATGAAAAGCAATTTGGGAACAAGCTTAAAGATATTAAAGGCCAAGGTTGAAAGAGTAGAATACAACTTTGTTGTATATTTTCTCTTTGATATATGGCATACAATTTTTATGCTAATGTATAAATATGCTTGGTAAAGGAGAAATTCCTCCACTTAGGGGGTATTAATATATTTAAATTTTGTAGATATGCTTTAAGAGTAGAAAGCACAACGTTTAATATTTCTAGAAAATATGATTTGAATATATGTACTATATTTGAATTTATCTTTATTTTTCATCTAGATAAGGCAATTGGGAGAGATTTTCACTTAGCCTAAAAATAAAATAACATGACTACATACTGTAGTGAAAATCTGTAGGAAATGTGTAGAATTTCAGCTTTCAATTTTTAAAAAGTATTTTGTTAACCTAGCCCTCCTATAACATAAAATTCAAGGATTTAAATATATTAAAAATAGTTGTGCAATCATCACCACAATACATTTTAGAGCACCTTTTTATTGCTGGTACTATCATTAATATCTCTCTATTGCCCCAACTTTCCTGTAATTGTTGTGGTTGATTATCGGTGCCCTTTGCCAGTTCCTCACCATTGTGCTTATGTTGGAGCCACTGGTTGAAACCACTGTGTCAAACCATCTTGTGAAGTGCCTGCCTTTTGTTGCTGCCTCTCCAATTTACCAAGTATGATGTCTTTTCTATAAACTGAGCAGTCAGTTTATGAAAAAATTAAAAAATAGCAAATTAAAAATGAATCAAGGAGTAGAACAAATGATAGTGTCAAATTTTAACCTAACTATGAATGCATTAGTCCACTTTCCAAAGTACTCAAGTGAGGCCTATTTTGATTGAGGAATGATCAGAAGATATAGTCTACATTTGATCTAGAATATCATTAGTAATAATGAGCTTGAATTATTTCCCCATTGTTCTATTTCTCACCAGTACACTGGATCTAATAATAAAACATCCACCACATGATTATCATGAAGACTGAAGTAATTTGTGTACATTTATGAACCATATATGCTACATTAGATACTTAATTTAAAAGTTGTTAAATGCAGAATACAATTTGGGAGGAAGTTTCAGTGACAAAAATACTTTTCTGATTATTCACAGATCTCAGACAAGTGATAGAAATTCCAATATTGTAAGCTTGTTCCTTTAAGTGAAAGAATTTATGAGTGTTAAAATGAAAATAACAGTGGTAACTCTAACTGTGGTTGAACGATTACTCAAATCTTTTCCACTTACAGGCAGTTCAGTTGTCCTTTGGTATTTAAATGAGAAGGTTGAAATTTTAATGAAGTCAAGCAGGGATAATTGCAGTCTAAAATTTTGGAATAAGTTGGTAGTATGCTGTCACTGTGTAGGTATAAGTGATGACAAAGGACAAATTGAAAAGGGATCATTTTAAAATGTTTTAGTTCCTCCAAATAGAACAAAGAAACTGCTACTAAAAAGTCTTGAATAAGTTAAAGGTATTAGTAGCAATGAGAGAAGAATAAACCAATTTTTGTTAGTTATTGCTTTTTTTGCATTGTCTAACAGTAAAAGTATACCATGGCATATATGACAATATGCTATCCATTCATGAAGGTTCATATTATGATGGAATTTATAAATCTAAAAGATTAGAAAACTCATAGAAATAGAAAACAAAACTGAACAAAACTGACCTAAAGATGATTTTAAGTTATATTTTAATTCTTAGTGACCTAGTATGATCATCTTTATATAAAAAAATTAAAATTATAAGTAATTAAGATGTTTTCATTTACATGGTCTTTGTGTGCCATATTCATCACTTGTAGTCAGTTTGTTGCAATTTGGGTGACTTGCATGTTGCTGTCATTTATGAAATCAAGAATAAATGTCATTATATTACTCATAAATACAAATAGCTGAATACCAACCAACACTAAATGAAATGCTTGAAATTGAACAGGCTGTGGAATTACTACAAAATGAACATAAAAGAATAATGATTGCACTTATGAAGCAGATGAAGGAAGAACATGAGCAGAAAAGTGAAAAATATGTCCGCATATAGATGTCCTATCACAAACAGCATTGTACTTCAAAATAGTTTCTGAAATGTTCTTTTTTATGATGAATATGATGACATTTATCTTGAGTTTATAAATCACAGCATAATATTGTATTATCTGATTCAAAACTTACAAATATCAGTGTATTTAAAAGCAAGGAAGCTCCCTACATCCCTTACAAGGAAAACTCCAAACCGAAATATGAAAGTCATACACTACAATAGCAGAATTCCAAAATTTTATAAAAGAACAGAGAAATAGATATGAAGGGATGTAAACCCAAATTAATGAGCCTGAAGACAAATCTTCAGACTCTAATCTAAAAGAATATAAGACAATAAGCAATTCCAAGAGAATGCCAAAAAAAAGAGCTTAAGAACAATGTGAGACATAATAGAGGAGGAAAATCTACATCTTATAGGAATTCCCAAAGAGGAAGAAACAAAACAAAACAAAAATAGTTCAAGAACTCCTGCAAGAAAACTTACTCAAAGCATAAAGGATAGAAATAAAAATATTCAGGGAGCTGAAAGAACCCCAATCAGGTGAGATCCCCAAAGAAAAACTCCCTGGAAGATTGTCTTGATGTCTAACATCAACAAAAATGAAAAATGCTTAGACAAGCCAGAAGAAATGAACTATTATATACAATGGATTAGCAATCAGAGTAAGTTCAGATTTCTAAGTAGAAACCAGATTGGCAAGAAGATAATAGAGGGACATACACGGCATCCCAAAGGAAAGCATTTGGCATCATATAACTTTTTTCTCATAAAAATATCACTCAAATATTATGCAACAATAAAAGAGTTACAAGGCAAGGAGAAATTAATAGAATTCACAAAAAACAGGCCATCACTACAAAAAAAAAAAAGCTATTGAGTACTATTGCCAAAATGTTAGCAACAATAACACAGAAATCTAAAACCAACATACCAGCTAATTCCTCACACACACAACAACAACAACGTACAAAGAAACAAAGTAATACAAGAAGAACAAAGAAAAGTAATACAAGAAGAACAAAGAAACTACCTACAACACACGTATATACTCACAAAACATGCACAATTATAAAGCAGAATGACAGCACAAATTCATACTTATCAATAATCTCACTGAATATTAATGGATTAAATCCATCAGTAAACAGAAAAAGAAAAGAAAATCCATCAATATGCTACCTGCGAGAAACAGACATGAACAGACTGAAAAGCAGAGGCTGGAAAAAAAAAAAAGCATAGATGCAAACAGCAAATCAATAAAGCCGGCAACAATAAAATATCTGTGACTTCAACTCAAGTAACATAGAAAAAGACGAGAATGGACACTCATAATGATCAAGAAAACTATAGCCCCCCAAAACATAACTATAATAGTAAACATATTTTTACTAAATGGCAGATCATCAGAATACCTCAACTACATTGAAAATTTGAAATTGTAAAAAGGATGCCTCAAAATAACAAGACGAGAGTTCAATATGTCACCTTCAAAGAAAGGAAGAACATAAAGAAAACAATCAATAAAGTGGTAAAAATCTCAACAAAATCTCAACGAAGTCAACAAAATGTCAACAAAATCAACCTCAATGACATATACAGAAGGCTTCATCCAAAAAATATATATGCATTCTTCTTCAATACACATGGAATAAATAAATAAATACACATTCAATACACAAGAATAAACCACATACTAGGACACAAACCATTCCTAAATAATTTTTTTTGAATCTTTCCTACAGAAAAAAAAGAAAAAAAATCTTTCCTACAAACTAACTTCTCAAATCACAATACTATAAAATTGATATCAACAGAACAGAAGATGAGCAGGTATAAAAAGACAAGCACATGGAGTTTTTCAACATAATACACAAATTTTGTGTAAAACAAATAAAGAACCACATTCTTTGAGAGGGCCAATTACAATAACACAATGTATCAAAATATTTGGGATACAGCAAAAGAAGTAATCAAAGGTCAATTTATAGCAATCAGGATACACATGATAAAAGAGGAGAAATCCAAAATCAACACAGGAACTAAATACCTTCAGCACCTGGAACATGGAAAACAAGATAAACCTTCTAATAAAATAACTCATTAAGAAACTACAAATCGGGCTGAGCCCCGGTGGCGTAGTGGTTGTGCGCGGGACTGCGGACCACTGGGACAGAGGTTCCATTCCAGCAGTGGGGCTGGGCCTCCTACTCCCACCACCGGAGAGCAGTGATGCCAAAAGAAAAAAGAAAAAAAGAAGCTACAAACCAAGAAAAGCCTGGACCAGGTAGTTTCACAAGAGAATTTTATCAAGTATTTAGAATTCTGACATCAATACTTCGCGAATTATTCCAAAACAAAGAAAAAGGCAACAAACTCCCAAACTCATTCTGTGGAGCAAACATAACACTGGTACACAAAATAGGTAAAGTCCACACCGAATAGAAAATTATTGACTAATATCCCTCACAAAAATCCTCAATACAATTCCTAGATATAGAGTGGAACACCACTTTAAAATAATAATTCACCATGAACAAGTGGGATTCATTCAGTGGTGTAGAGATGATTCAATATTCAAATTACAATCAATTCCATTACTTCATAAACAAGGCAAAGAGTAAAAGGCAAATGATCACACAATTAGATGTAGAAAAGATATTTGACAAAATTCATTAATTATTCATAAAAATGCTCAACAAAATAAGAAGAGAAGGGAAATTCTTCAACATAAAAATACATGAAAAACCAACAGCGAACATTGCACTCAGTGAGGAAAAGCTAAAAACATTCCAATGAAACAGGGACCAGACAAAGATATCCCCTATTAAAATTCTTATTCAACATCAAGCTGGAACATTTACCTAGAGTTATCAGACAACAAAAAGAAATCAAAGAAATACAAAAAGGCAAAGAAGTGAAACTCTCACTATTTGCAGATGATATGATCCTATATCTACAAAACCCACGTCTCCACCAAAAGTCTACTGGAAATAACCTAAAGATTTTGCAAGGTAGCAGAATAAAATTTTACCATTCAGGAGTTAATCAGATTCCTGTATACAAAAGAAGGGAGCTATTAAGACATTAGGAAATCAATACCTTTTACAATAACCACACAAAGTTGAAATACTTAGCAATAAATCTAATTAAAGAAATGAAAGACCTATACAGAGAAAACTATGGAATATTACTACAAGGTATTTAAAAAAATCATAAATGGGAAAAAAAAAACTTTGAGCTCATAGTTAAGCATACTTTATATGGTGAAAATACAAATGCAACTTGAAACAAACTACAGGGAAAACACAATCCCAATCCAAATCCTAAATACATTCTTTAAAGAAATGGTTAATTGCCAATTTCATATAAACTGGATTCTCTAGAGAAACAAATCCCAAATGTTAATAATTTTATATATATTTAGATACATAGATAGTATAAGAAATAAACAGTTAAATGGCTCAGTGTAAGTCACTCCTGTGAGACAGCCATGAGACACTGACTATCTTGGGGCCCACCAGGCAGTTCTACGTTCTCTGTAGAGCAATTCAGGCTATCTGGTCATAGGCATCAAATAGCAAGGCAGGTAGTTCACCAACAGACAGTCAGATGACAGAGTCTGACAGTCCCCAGTTCAAGAGATGTATATTCCAGTAGCATGGCGAGGAAGGTCTTGAAGGAACCTCAAATTACAGTGACACAATCCATGGGTTAGTTGTCCTGCTGGTAGTGTAGCTCACAAATTGAGGCACAGAACAAGCAAGGCAGCTGCACACTGGTCCAATTACCAAAAAAAAAGAGACAAAAAAGATGAGCCATGCAGAGCCATTTATCTCTCCACCCTTCGTTATTAATGTGTTCATTAACCATGCTGACACAATAAACATTAGCTATCACAGGTAGGCAATGACCCAGGATAAGAAATGAACTTCATAAAATGAGAAACCAAGTAGAAGGAATCACACTACCAGTAAATATAGTAAATTCTACTATATTGGTACAGTAATAAAACAGCCTGTTACTGTTATAAGAGAGAGATAGAACAATGGATGAACACAGAAAATCCAAACATAAATGCAGCATCTTAGAGGCAAGTATTCTTCAACAAAGGACTTAGAAATAAACAAAGATAGCCTCCTCAACAAGTGGTGTTAGACAAAATGGATTTCCATACGAATGAAAACAAGGCCCATATTTCTCGCATGTACAAAAAATGAACTCAAGATAGATTAAAGACCTAAATGTAAACCCTAGAGTTATCAAGATCATCAAATAGAAAACTGGATCAAATTTAAGAACCTTATGTCAGGGCATACATAAGTTACCAATTATAATAAAAGAACCACAAACAGCAGAAAACAAAGTAAATAAAAAACATACTGAAATTATATCACTCACATTGACAGATTACATCATCGAGTGAAATGAGGCCTCAAAGATTGGGAACTTTTTTTTTACATTGACACATTGAGCAATGTAAACTCAATAAGAAAGTAACAAACAGCCCAATTAGAATGTGGGAAAAGATAGTTCAACAAAAAATAAGTACAAACGGTTAACGAATACATTAAAAATACTTATGATGACCAGCAATCTTGAAGATACAAATTAATGCCACAAGGGGTTGCCACCTTCTTCTTTTAATACTATTCCAATTAAAATAGAAAGAAAAGAACAAATTCTGGACAGGATGTGGAGAGAATGACACTCATACACACCATTGGTGGAACTATGAAACATAGAAACACTACAGAAAACTCTGCAGTGACACTTATAGCAACTGTAAATTGAAATCTCATACAATCACACAGCATGGGTGGATAAATGCTCTTCCATGTTTATAGCCAAACAGTTCACAAAGCAAGCCCCTGGAGCAGCCCAAATGCCTAACAGTGGAAGAATGGATAAAGAAATTATGTTATGGTACATACACACAATAAAATAATTTACATCCCTAAAGAAACTGATGAAAACATGAAAAACTATATGACATGGAAGGACCTAGAAACCATTATGCAGAGTGAAGTGAGTGTATTACTACAATGAAAAGCATTCATTACATAAATCTTTGAGACCCATTCCCAAAGAAAGGGGTAGAATTACCATCTGTTAGTCTGGGTTGAGTAGAGAAACAAATTCATAGACACTCATATGTGTATAAGAAAGAGCTTTATTTAAAGATTAATTGTACATTAAGAAAACATCTCACCCCAAACTAGATCAAGGTTATAAGTCCAATATTAGCCCGTATGTCTGATACCAGACTATAAAGTCTACTTCAGACTCATGAAACACATGCAATGATGCTGATTGCAGGAAGATCACTGGCCAGTGGATAGAAAGTCTTATGGATCCAGTGGCATTGCAAGCATCTCAGCACTGGCAGGGGTTTCGATATGCTTCCTTCATCTCAGGGCACTACCATAGCTACTTGTGTCTTGTCAGCTGAAATATCTCCTAGGGAGTGAGTCTGCATCCTGCCTCCAGTGAACTATTTATGAATCTATGAACTGATTGGTAGGCTAGACTCCACTCCTTCACTCGTCAACCTCAAATTGACTTCAGGTTATGTAATTATCACTGAGGCCATGAACTATATATCATCCCCTACCACCCTTATATGCACTTCATAAGAACCATCTAGAAATAAGAGACCTTCCATTGATTGGTGTTACTCCTTCAAGAAGGGATCAATTTGATTTGATACAACAATGAAAATCAAGTTAAGAGCAGAGGTGGGGAGCATCTACATTTCACTGGAGGCAATTATATTTTTGTTGGTGGGTATGGTCAATGAATTGGGAGAAGCGACCTGACATTGGGGAGGGATGCAAAACAATAATTTTAGGGAGCCTATAGGAGGAATAAACCTGGTTCTGTGTTCCTGAACAGAAACTTGGGGTATGCCTATACCGAACACCCAGCAAACATTGTCATGGACATGTCACTGTGATGGTTTTAGACCCTGGATTTACTGGAAACATGGCACTTCCAAAGCACCACACCAGAAATACAAGAGATGGAAGTTTGCTGAATGAACTGGGGACTGTCTCAAAATGATTTGTACCCTCTCATTTAAGACTGAAATTCCCTAATGGGAAAGGAAGCAAAGTATTTCCATCATACAACTGTGAAAATGTCAGTTGTTGGACCTTGTTTGGGACCACTGAGTTTGTTACGATCCACACAAATAAATGCCTTTTCATAGCAAAAAAAAAAAAACAGAAAACATAATATGTCTAGTACTGTCTGCTTTCTGTCAAGATTCATCTGATATCAGAGAAGCTATTCCTTGTTACAAATCTTCTGAATCCAGCCTGTCATTCAGTCTTCTCCTTGTCAAAGTACTATTGCAACAATTTTTGAATGATCATTAGCAAAATTTTAATGACATGGGACATCAATGATAGTTTTCTACAATGCAAACCTTCCATTGGGATCCCTTTCTTTGGAATAGGTGCAAATATGAACCTCTTCCAGTCAGTTGACCAAGTAGCTATCTCTCAAATTCCCTGGTATAAATGAGTGAGTACTTCATTAGTTTGTTGAAACCTTTCAATTGGTATACAATCAATTTCCGCACCGTTCTTGTTCTTTTTGGTAATATATCCAATACAGCTTTCACTTCAGTAGTTTTGGTTCTTGGTCATATGTTACCTTTTGAAATGGCTGAAAGTGAATTAGTTCTTTTTGGTACAGTGACTGTGTAATATTTCTTGTGTCGTTAAGTACACCACCTTTAGGATTTTTCTATATTGCAACTTGAACCTTTAAAGTGTTCTTGAGCTGAGCCCCGGTGACATAAATGGTTGAATGTGGGACTGCGGCCCACAGGCTTGGCGGTTCAAATCCAGCAGGGGCTTTCAGGAGCAGTGCTGGGTAGCTCCCACGACCACCAAAGGGCAGTGATGCCCCCCCCCCCAAAAAAAAAAAAAAACGAAAGTGTTCTTGACTTCTTTCCTTTTAAGATATGCTGATTTTGTTCTTCCTTTTAATTCATCATAATACGTAATTTGATATTCTCAAGCTGCCTTTTGAAATTCTCTATTCAACTTTTTTGCTTCCTCTCATCTTCACTTTACCTTAGATACTCTATGACTGAGAGCAAATTTCAGAGCCTCTTTTGACACCCACTTTGATCTTTTCATTATCATTTTGGGGGGGGGGCATCACTGCCCTCTGGTGGCCGTGGGATCTACCCAGCGCTGCTCCTGAAAGCCGCCACTGGATTTAAACCGTCAAGCCCGCGGGCCGCAGTCCTGCACTCAACCACTTACGCCATAGGGGCTCAGCCTTTTCGTTATTTTTAATGACCATTTATTTTCTTTATTTCGAATGCCTATGATATAATCACACAGCTCATCAGGTATTCTAGCATTAGTTTTCAATTTGTCTCATCTTTTCTTGAGATGTTCTTGAAATTTGGATGTCTCTTATGGACTTGTTTTACTGCTCTTTGGCTTCAACCTCAATTTACATAGGAACAATTGATGGTCTGCCCCACAGTCAGTCTATGGCCTGATTTTAGCTCCTGGTATTAAGTTCCTCTATCATCTCTTCCCATAGATGTAAATAGTTTCATGCATTTCATCTGGAGAAGTCCATAGTTATAATCTTTGTGTTGTTAAAAGGATATATTTGTGTTAAAGAAGTCATTGGTCTTGCTAAATTCAATCACAAGATCTCCATCTTCACTCCTGTCACCAAGGACATATTCCCCAATGATTGTTCCTTATTCATTTCCAGCTTCTACATTCCAATCAGAAATATTTGTCAAGGTATATTGATTGAAATTTTTGGGCTGAGCCCCGGTGGCGTAGTGGTTGTGCGCGGGACTGCGGCCCACTGGGATGGAGGTTCAATTCCAGCAGTGGGGCTGGGTGTCCTACCCCCACCACTGGAGAGCAAGTGATACACCCCCCCCCCAAAAAAAAGGTAGAAATTTTTATCAATTTTGTCATGGAGACATTGATAGAATTCTTGAATTTCTGTTTTACTGGTTGTGCATGAATTTGGAGATTAGTTTGCCCATACTCAAATAACTGCTCAAATCTGTTCACTTTGGATCATATACATAGTTCCCAGCATCACAGCAACACACAAGCCACCACAATATGACAAACTGACAGATAAGTGGTTAATTACCAATTCAACTATGTCTACTGATATGAATTTTATACATTTCTTTATTAAACAGTAGACATATGACTTCTCTTAATGAGTTTCTTCCTATATTATTCCTAATATAGTCCCATTCTTAAACCCAAGACAGTTGTTAAAAAAAGATTTAAATGTTTGTATATTTGCCAAACTTCTAAAATCTTAATTTTTAAATAGATACAATTAACATTTAAGCCATATATTATAATTTTATGATTTTAATGTAATTAGTAATAAAATACCTCTGATCAAAAACTACAACCTTTCTAGATAATATATGTGTGATTCTTTTAGCATAGTGAAAGAAAGAAAACATATGGATACCAAAAATGTCCCTGATCTTTTGTTTTTGATGCTTTACTTCCTCGTTAAATTACCATAGTCAAAGTGAATTAAGCATGGAATGTTTCAGACAGACATAGGGTTTTATGCAGTGTTCATTTCACATTGTACCTGGTAGTGAGGAAAAATAAGATGTAATTACTGCCTTTATTACTAAAATTTCAAGATTTCCTAGCAAACTGAATTGAGAGTTGAGACAGGGATTTGGGATCAAAATGAGGTATACACATTTCCTCCCTTGGAATGAAGACAAGCAAGTTCTGCTCTTTCTTATTTCTCTAACAATTTGAGTTACTAAAGTAAGAGCAGATATCTCAAAGAGCTACATCAGACCTTACCATGCAGGAACACAAACAAGGCAATAAAGTTATAGAGTGTATTTGGAGACAATTACTTGCCTACAGAGCAGTATCTCTCTACCAAAAATGAAATATTTATTTACAGTAAATTTCAAGAACAGAGAACAAATTGATCACCTTTCTTCTGATAGAAAGCACTGAGCTTTCATAGAGAATGTGCTCCTTTTAGAAAAAATAGTGTCAAAATAGGATTCTTAAAACCATTTACAGCTCTCTTTAAGTTTTTATTCTATTTGCAAAATTCACATAATTGTGAATGGAGGGGAGTGCAAATTGGGGACCCAAAGATCATTAGTGAGCAATTGGACATCCCCTTCCAGAGGTTCATGGGGAGGAGATGAGCCAGTCAGGGTGCTGTACAGTAATGGTGACACACAGCTTTCCTCTAGTTCTCAAATGTTTCCTCCCCCCAAATATCATGATCCCAATTCTACCTTACAAATACAGCTAGACTGGAAGAAGTACATTGGTGAGATGGGAAATGGAAGTACAGGGAATCCAGGATAAATGAACTTTTCAGGATGAGTACTGAGAGTGGGGATGCTGGGAGGTGGGGGGAATGTGGGATAGAAAGGGGGACCCAATTTCAAGGATCTACATATAACCTCCTATGTGGAGGATGAACGGCAGAAGGGTGGGTGAAGGGAAACATTGGGCAGAGTAATATATGACAAAAAATATTAATGTATAAATTATCAAGGTTCATGAGGGGGGAGGGAGGGGAAAATGAGGAGCTATGTCAAGGTCTCAAGTAGAAAGCAAATTATTTGAGAATGATAATGGCAGCAGGTGTACAAAGGAGCTTGACACTATGTACCTATGCATAGATTGTGATAAGCATTTTAAGAATCCCCAATAAAATGATTTCTTAAAAGAATTCAAATAAGGCTGATATAACATGTGCCTAGATCAATGGTTTCTTTATGCTTTATAGCTTGGACTTCTGAAACAAAACTATGTCAATAATGTCTTAAATAATTGAAAAAATAAGAACTATGTTATTTTGATATTAGATCCTATGTTATACCAGGCTGACTAGAGAAACAAATTTAGAAAACTCTCCTATATGTATTATTAAGGGCTTTATATCAAAGAGTTATTGTATATTAATAAAATATGTAAGTCCCAGGCCAGGACAAGTTCATAAATCATATATTAACCCATAAGTCTGCTACCAGTCCAAAAATTCTTCCTCACACTCAAATTCTTGCAGATCCCATGGTGGTAGAAGAATCTCAGTGCTGGTATAGATTTCCATGTGGCTCCTCTAGTTCTTCAAGTGTGACTTTCCCACAGTTTTCAACAGGAAGGTGAAGCAGCAGAGAGAGGCTTCTACAGGGTTCAGCAAGTCTTCTTGTGACTTGTCAAAAGGAAACTAAAGTCAAAGAATAAGGAAGTTCCTAGACTCCTTATGCCCATTATGAGGCATCTTCAGACTGTGACCTGATTGACAGATTGTCTCCACTTCATCACTTTTGTTGTCATAGTTGACATGAGATTACGTAAATACCAGTCATAGACTTGGTTATGACTCAGATACTATCCAGACAATGGAAAGAAACATGGCTTGATCTTGCGACACATTCAAAATTGTTGTTATGCTTGAGCCTATGATTGCAGAGACAGTGTCATCCCATCTTATCTATACGAGTAAGGACCATAGCATCATTTAAAAAATATTTGATAACTGAAATATTTATATGTCGTTGAGTTTAAATTCTGTCCAATATAATTTGTCCTAATCAACAACATTTTTTCACAAAGTTCTTCCACAATTATCATTAAACATATATGCTATATAATTCTGGCAAGCAGTGTATATTAGGTATATCAGCATACTTAGTGTGTAGAGGTAAGCAATGTAAAACTAAAGATAATGAAAAATGTATGTGCACACAAGCACCAAACAAAACTCCAAATAAACAAACAAACAAACAAAAAACAAAGCACAGTATAGACAGCCTGTTCATTAAAATGATTCAAAGGTATTTTGTCAGAGTAGTGATTAAGGAAGCTTTGTAATCAAGACTCAATAAACAAGAGCTGCATAAGCGAATGTACTGAAGTGTGAATAATAGCAATAAGATGTTGCAGCAGAAATTAACCATGTTCTTCCCAAAAGACAAAAGGTTTAATTGTATACAAACATGATCTTTAAAGCTGCAACATATGAGGTAAGACTAACAATGTATGTAAGGAACAAGGGGGTCTTTGGTGTGTTTTTTTAAGCAATCATTTTAAACTCATGGAGAACTCGTAGTCAGAAGAAATTGTACTTAAATCCTATTTTCACCACTCTAAAAGCTTAGCTGCATTGAACAAGATAGAAAATTCCCTTTAGCATTAGTAAGACACATTCGAACACCTATGTTCATTATATCTCTTCACAAATACTGACCTGATTTTGACAAGTTGAATCGGTTGGCATTTTGTAGCCTTGTTTTAGGCTAATGTCTTCATTGCAGCTTAGACTTTTTCCTTCAATCCTTTGCTACCACTTGAAATGGTTGAATGAAGGCTATTTCATTATGTAACATTGACTATTTTTCTTCCATCTTATTTTGATATCTCACACTTAATTCCATATTTCGTCTATAGAATTCCTTTATATTTATTTCATATTCCAATTCTTTCTGATTTCTTAAAATATTTTGTCAGTTAACCCAGTTTGATAAAGAAAGAGTGAGTGTATTCTTTTTGAATTCTAACTTGAGGTCTTCACATATTTCATGGCTATACTTTGTTTTTGCTTTTGTCATAATGTCAATGTAAGATGACAAACCTTTTTACATACTGCTCATAAGAGTATATGTATTTTTGAATTCAGAAAGTAACACTACTGTGATCTTTATTCAGCGATTCTGTTTTTAAGTAGATTTTTGTATGCATGAACAGGGAGTGGAGCATGAGGTACAATCATCAGAATGTGGAAACACCTAAAAATCAATCAGCAGATGAATTATTGACATAGGACATAGCAGATCTGAACCTGAAAAATATGAGTGAAATCAATCAAAAGGCAGTGTACTATTTAATTCTGTTTATATGAATACATATAGCATACTCCTCGAAAATGAGGATGGCAAGAGGTGTTCTTGCCTACTTTGAACATGAAAAGAAACCACAATTGGCTGAACAGAAAGTGAACGAAGTGGATTGACACAATTGCCTCAACCATATTCTCAAACATTTCAATTATCATGGAGATGGTGCATAATGAAACAGCATTTTGTTCTTTTATACATAACTTTGTCCCAAGTTGAAGTTCTAGCAACCAACAACACATTAAGAATGTCCAAAGTATGCCTTGCTAAATCTGTAGGAACAGAAGATTCATTTGAGGTTATTAAGGTCCTGAAGAAGAGATTAAGGGATTATTTCTAAGGAGAATAGGAATTCTTTTAGGAATGCTAAAAATACCCTGCATTTATAGATGCTAATGGGGAGACCTAGTGAAGTTTTCACTTTTAAAGGGATAATTTTTTATTATCAAAATTAAATCCTACTAAAAATGTAGTCTGCTAGTTGTCCTATGGAGGCCTAAATGTTGCTGTGATGCTGGAAGCTATGCTACTGGTATTTCAAATTCCAGCGGGGTCATCCAAGGTTAATCATTTTCTAGAGCAGGAGCAGACTGGTAGGAAGAAATAGACTGTCCATGTATGAGGGATTAGCTTCTGAAAACCTTCTGTCTAGCAGGAAACATTGCCAGATATAAAGCTGCAAGATAAATTCCTCAGGCCAGAAGGCATTTATAATACAAGGAAGGAAGATCTGCCTACTCAGTAGAGTTGATCATAATGACATGGATGGAGCAAAGCTTTCCATAATTTTATTTGCTGTGGAGGTACAACTGAAAATGAGAAGGAATAGCTGCAAATATTACTAATAACTAGAACTTGGAATATACAATATACATATACATATACATATACATATATATGATATTTGAAATAATAAAAATTTTGAAATAGAATGCTTCTAGATATATACCCTAGATATTAGTAAGATGAAGTGGACTAACATTGGACATTTTGAATCAGACAATTCTATGGTGTGCCTGCTAGAAATGAAAAAGTCAAGAAGAATGGCCTAGCAATTGTCTTTCAAAAATAAAATATCAAGATGCATGCTGCACTATCAGTGACAGGTTAATATATGCAAGGAAAGCCATTTAATAAATCTATGATTCATGTTTATGCAGGAACCACTACAGCTTGCTATTGCTGCTGCTGTTTTTAGATGTCACCCAGTCAGTTCCATAGCAACTCACAGCAACCCTGTGTGGGACAGGATGAAACGCTGCCCAGAAGTGCAAGCTTCTGAACAGTGTGTTTATGTGGGAGCCTGTGCGAGGTCAGGGTGACTGGAGAAACAAATCTAGTGACACTCGGATATGTGTAAGGGAGAGCTTTTGATCAAGTAAGGGTATGTTAAGACATTTAGTCCAACTAAAGTCCTTACATCTGGTACCAATCCAGAAGTCCCTCCTCAGACTCATGAAGACGTATGCACTGATACAGCATGCAGGAAAATCAAAGGCGTGTCAGTTAAAAAGTCCTGTGGCTATAATGGCAATGGACACAGCTGCAAGGGTCCAGCAGGTCTCCTTGAAGCTCTCCAGACAGAAGGAAAATGAAAGCAGAGAAAGAGAGGAGCTTACCTCAGAAAGCCATTTCCAATAAAGCTGCAACCTGAGTGACAGGTTAACTTCCACCCACCTGTTCTGACAGAGTCATGTTGGCACAGAAAACCTAATTATCACAAAATCCAAGTTGTTGCCAGTTTCAATTCATTTTTTCCAAGATCTCCTCTCTTACAATGCCCTCTACTTTATCAAGCGTGCTGTCCTTGTCCAGGCACTGATTCTTCCTGATGCCATGCCCAAAGTTCATGAGATGAAGTCTCACTCTCTTTGTTTGAAAGGAGCATTCTGGCTGTTCTTTCCCAAGGCAGATCAATTGGCCATTTTGGCAGTCCATGGTATTTTCCACATTCTTTACCAGAATCGTAGTTCAAATGGATCAATTCCTTATTGGATCTCTGTATTCGCCATCCAACTTTTGTATACATGAAGGGATTAAAAATGCCATAGCCTGAGGCAGGATAACAGTATTCCTCAAACATACAAAGTAACATTTTTGCATCCCAACACTTTTTTTTTGACATCACTGCCCTCCGGTGGTGGGAGTAGGAAGCCCAGCCTTGCTGCTGGTTTTGAACCTCCAACCCAGTGGGTCACAGTCCTGAGCACAAGCACTACACCACTGGCTTCCCAACACTTCAAAGAGGTTTTATAACTCTTTAACTTAATTCAATGTTAATTTTATCCGATTTATCCAATGCTAAATTTATCCAATTCAGTATTTTGTGTTTTTTCCTTGTCTGCTGTGCCCATGAGCATTGATTGTAGGTTTAAGTTAGTTGAAATACTTGAAAATTTCAATCTTTCCTCAGTTTAATCACAATGCTGCAATATGTGAGAAATTTTGTTTTCTTTCCATTCAGTTGCAATCAGTACTGACGGCTATAATCCTTGCTCTTCATCAGCAAGTGCTTCAAGCCCCTTCATATTCAGCAAGCCAGAGCATACCTTCTACAGATTACAAGCCTTCCTCCGATTGTTATGCCATGCTCTTCAGTATACACTCTAGTGTCTCTGACTAAAATCAGTGATGAAGAAAATGAATAATTAGACCAACATTGTCAATCTGAAATTGATCAAACATGCAATCAAAATGGAATGGTAGCTATAGGTGATTGGAAGTTAAAATGGAGGAACCTCAATTGTATAAAATGACTTTTGTGACAGAAACGAATCTGAATATTCCATGATACATTTTTAAAGGACCAGTGGTTTTTCACTGCAAACACCTTTTTTCACACAGAAAATGGTGCCAATATACCTGGATTTCACCAGAAATAACACAGAGGAATCAAATTGACTATATTTTCTATGGGGTTGAGACTAGGTTGCTAACATCAACATCCAAAATGAAGCTAGAAGTTTACTGTGAAACAGACTATGAATTGTTCATATGTATATTCAGGTTGAAGTTGAAGAAAATTAAAACCAATACACAAGAACAAAATATGACTGTGAGTATGTACCACTTAAATTTTGAGAACAACTCATTTGTTTCTGCCAAGAAATTTGGAATACAACTACATGGACAATTCACTGGGAAAGATTCAAATTTGTAATCATTTAAAAATTGGTGACTTAACAATTCAGAAATTATTGGACAATATCATTGGTATAAATATATGCTGCAAAACATTCATCAATATTTACAGTAATAAACAGACAGCAAGCTTCTAGAAACTCAAACCAGTTTCAGAAATGAAACAGATTACTGTTGATGCTAGATGGATTTTGGCTAATAGGAAAGAATAACAAAAAGATGTTTATTTGTGTTATGATGACAGAACAGAGGCATTCAACTATTTGTATGAAAACAAATGTCCCAAAGCCCATCTGTAGATAATTGGATATCCCCTCACAGAAGGGTCACAAGGAAGGGACAAGGCAGCAGGTATAGTGTACCACCAAAGAAACATGCAACTTCCATTTAGTTCTTTAATGTTTCCTCCTCACCACCATCATGACCCAAGTCTACCTTATGATTCTGGCTAGATCAGAGCATGTACACTGACACAAGTAATAACTCTTAAAACAGGAAATCCCAGACAGATAAATCACTGAGGAAAAATAATGGGAGTAGTGATACCATGAAGTTAGGAGGATGTGGGGGGAGTTAATCACAATGATTGACATACAACACTCCCACTCCCCACAAAGGGGCTGAACAAAGAAACATGGATGATGGGAGACAGAAGTTCAGTGCAAGATATAAAAAATAGTAATAAATTATAAATTATCTAGGGTTCATGAAGGAGGGAGGGAAAAAAATGAGGACACCAAGCCATTGATACCAAGGGCTCAAATGTAAAGAAAATATTTTTAAAAAGATGAAGGAAACCTATGTAAAAATGTGTTTAAAACAATGGATGCATGGATTGTTATAAGAGCTATAATAGCCCCGATAAAATGATTAAAAATAAATTTTAAAAAGTATAGTGTTGAGAACTGGCCTTCCACAACACTTCACCACGTTCATTGAACCTGTTCATGGACCAACAAGTAGTTTTTTTTTTTTGAAAAAAAATCAATGAATTTTTGCAGGTTTAAATTTTTTTTTAAATGTGTGTCAGTGCAATTGCTATAACAGAGTAGAACTTTATAGCACACGGTTTTCAATGGCTCCTGTTTTGGAAGTAGTTCACCAGGCCTTTTTTCCAGGATGCCTCAATGTAGAGAGGACTCTCCATTTTTTTGGTTAGTAACTGAAATTTACACCACCCAGGACTCTCATGTCAACTAACGGTGCTCTTTTATAGTTTACAGAATTTATTGTTGTTACTCATCATTATATTTGTGTGAGAGATCAATAATAAGCTCATTTCAAAAGATGCAGCAGATTCATAGGAGTGAGATGACATTCTGTGTGCAAGGACTACTTATGAAAGAATTGAAACTCAGTCTTTGCAGTGAAGCACCACACATTAAACAAATCCTCAAACTCACGTACTTTCTGATAAACTAGCTTTGGGTCATGGACAAGAATCTCTTACAACTGCACTGTGAAAGGGAACAATTTTAACTTCAATTGACATTTACCTCTTCTGTACTTAACATTTTCATAACAAGTACTCCAAATACTACCGAAAAGTCTAAAAACAACAACAACAGCAACAAATATCTGCTGAAACGTGAATACCCTGAATGAGTCATGTTGCACTCAAGTGAATTATACAATATATTTCTGTGATTCTTAGGGGAAAAAATGTGTGCCAGTGTTGTATCCTTTCAAAATGATTATGCAATCAGTGTGCTGAACAAATGACCTGAGGATTGAAGAAAGATGTGTTAATGAAGATCGGAGGAAGACTTATTAACAATCTGTAATATGCAGATGTTTGCTGCAAGTGAGGAGGGATTGAAAACCTATTTATGAAAGTCAAGGACTGTAGTTTTCATAATGACTTGCAACTCAATATAGAACAAACAAAATCCTCACAACAGGATCAATAAACAGAGAAAATATGTAACTTGCGAGATTTTATCTTGTGAGGAGCCCAAACCAGTGGTCGTGAAAGCAGTAATCTTTGAACCCCAAGGATGAATAAACTACAGAGATAGCAAATAGAGTAAGGGTTCCTGGGGAGCACATGTGGGTAGGGCATGTACAAAGGGGAGCTGACATCAAGGCTTTACAAAGGACGATTATGTTTCGAAAGTGATTGTGATAGCAATTTCACAATACTATTTGCTATGATTGAACTATGGGACAATATGGTATCTGTGACAATTACAGAATCTCCTGCCAACTTGCTAAGGGGGCAGGGAGGCTAGCCTATCAATCAGGTAACACCTTGGAAGCCGTAAAGACAGATAAGTAGCTCACTGGATGCCAGACCTACAGACTCTCTACTTCATCTTCCTGCTGACAAGATTCATGGAGCTATGCTGGTGCTCTGGAGCTGGAGTAACTACATGGAGATCCAGGTCAGTTTTGAGATGCTTCTACTGCCATTGGATCCACAAGATTTCCACCCATTGGCCTGTGCTCTTCCTGCCTTTAGCATGACTGCATATGTTACATGAATCTAAAGAGGAATTCATAGATTGTTATCAGACATATGGGCTAATATTGTACTTATGGACTTGTTCTGGTTTGGACTAGGTTGTTGCTCTTTGACATAAAACTCTTTCTTATGAGTGTTTCTGCATTTGTTTCTCTAGTCTACCTGGACTAACATACTGTATTCCCTCACAATAAAATGGTTTAGGAGAAAATTAGTCAAAGTAAAAAAAATAATTCAAGCAACATGTTATCTTGGATTGTCAAGCTAGTATGTCACTTTTGGTAGTAAGATACACCTGACCCAAGCCATGGGGTTCTCCATGGTCTCAAATGTATGTGAAAATTGAATAAGGAAAACTGAAAATGAAACTACGCCTTTGAATTTGAGATGTGGAATAGAATATCGTAATTCTCATAGACTGCCAATGGAACAAACAAATCTGTGCTGGAAGGAGTATATGTGGAATTCTCCTTAGAAGTGAGGATGGCACAATTTTGTCTCACGTACTTTGGATATGTTATCAGGAGAGACTGGTCTCTAAAAAGACATTATGCTTGCTACAGTAAAAGAGTAGGCTTTTATCCAGCATAACCAGTTCTGAAATTTCATTCTGGAGAAATAAAAGTATGCAAAAAAAATAAATTCTTATTTCAGGATATTTGTGACAGCAAGCGAAAATTATCAAAACAAATGGCTATCAACAAAAGAAAGATTGAACATAGTTCGATAGGTTAAATTAAAAAAGTAATTTATTTTCTTTGCACCTGCTTCTGGTAAAAAAAAACTCCATCAATAGCATCTTATATCAACCTATATTGATACTAATCAAATAAGCTATTTTGTAGCTATGATTGTTATTTTTCTTATTCCATTGATTGGAAAAATAACATGTAGAAAGAAGTTGTTCATAAATGCAGGGTTTTTGCTGCTGAACTCTGACTTCTGGCCTTTTTTCTTAGCATAGAGACTGAAGTTCTGCTAAATATTACGAATTGGCTTCATATGAACTGATCTTCAGAAGTGTCCAAAATAATCTTTTGAGTGTGGTAGTTATAATCTTGGATTCTAGAGGCACAGATCTTCAGGTCATATCCATGTCTGACATAGATTATCTTTGCTATACCTCAATTTTATAGCTGAAAAACCTAAATCGTGGAGTTGTTTTAATTATTAAATGAGATAGTATATACAATGCATTTTACATGGTTAAAATCAACTAGATAGCATTGGGTTCATTTTCTTGTGAGTAGCATGAGTTGAGACCCCTAAAAACTTTAATTCTTATTTAGAATAAAAAAGCAAGTTATTGAAAATATATGTTATATAACTCAAGATATATTTTTTTAATTTAAAGAAAAGAAAAATGCTATGCATATGAACATGATAGTTACATAAGTAACTCTACTTCTGTAAGTACACTGAAGAACAATGCATACAAGTTTGAAGAATAAAATAATAGACCTCAGTGTTCCTTTTGTATACCTTAGTGTGATGCAACAAAAAAACAAGGCATTTTTAGTTTGAAATTTAAAAAGTTTGCAACACATTTAAATTATTTCCTTAAAATTAAAAAAAAGCAAAGAACAATAACAACTAAGCATCTGGGAAGGTTGTAAGTTAGGTGGATTTGCAGGCACAGTTGCTCAAAGCTGGACCTTAACAGACAGGGAAATGCTGCAAAGTAGGTGGAAGCAGCTATGCTCCTGGTATAAGGTAGCCTGCTTTGATGCAAATGCTCAAAATCAAAACTCACTGTTATCAAGTCAGTGCTGACTCACAGCGACCCCCTGTGTGTCTCCAAGACTGGAACTGTTTACAGGAGCAGAAAACTCAGTCTTTCTTAACCCACCAGCGATCCATGGTACAAACACAGCACAGGATAAAACAGAATCCATAGGAAAATAATTAACATAAACTTAGCAATGCCCTCTAAATCCTTTCTTGGCTTCAAATATGATTTATGTTCATTTATTTATGTCAATAATTTCCCTTAATTTCTTAGACATAACCACTAGAGTGCACTACATCTAGGATGAATCTTACGGACAGAATGCTTATTTGAACTGTCTATAAAAGACCATTAAAGATGCTCATTAAAATACCTCATCTAATGTGCTATGGGGTAAGCTGATTTATGACATTATTAGGTTGATATGTGCTCAAACTCTCTAAAAGTTTCCTTCAATTAAGTAGGTGCTTTTTCTAAGAAATAAAATAATCTCTTTCCTGAGGTTTTTGAAGATCTATAATTTTTCACTTTATCCTAAGTCTGAAAACTAATTCCTGGTGAGAAGTTTTACTAAAGTCATAGAGGAAATTGATAGCAAAGACACAAATAGAATCTCGTAATTCTTATTTTCAGGTCCAGAATTTAATCACTGAACCAGATGAGTTGCCACATTTTCTGACTGATAACTCTTAGCATTTAATCTTTCTTCTAAGATTCCCATTTATAGCAAGGGCATAATTCAAATTTTCTGCATGGTTCACATGACAGACAAAGCCATGTATGGGACTAATCTGCTGAGGATGACAAAAAATTAGAAGACAGAAATTTTTTGGAAGAATAAACACAAAGAATGCTTGATCTAATGGAATGGAAAGCTGCCAAGAAAATGACAAAGATGTTTAGTGTGTCATTACAATAATCCTGAGGCTCTTGCTCTATCAAATGTTCATGGTGTTGGGAAAGAAATGGCATGGAATGATTCATCCGAAACACTGATGCATGAAGACATACTCAAAATCAGAAAACACAGTTCTATAAACTTAGATGCTGACATTTTTAAACCCAAGAAAGTTAAAAATTCTACAGCCTCAAATTAGTAGTCTTAAGTGTCATGGACTAGCATGGGATGTGCAATAGCTACAGTAACACAATGCACAGCTGTCACCTTACACCCTGAGCTGTGCACATATTTTATAAAGAGTATCACTCTTCATTCCTGAAGTGAAGTGAAAAATGGTTTTTACTTCTGATCCCCAAGTCCAGTACATTATATCACTATTTATATATGTTTGTCAATGGAAAGCTGCATATAATACTATTACAGGGAAAGCTATTTCAAGTCGAGTGACTTCCTATTTGTAATAGAGACAAATAACTTTAAAGTAGATTCATCTATCCTTCTCTTAAGCAAACAAACAAAGCATCCTAGCTGTAGACTTCACAGACATTCGTATAATTTATGAGACTTAAAGCACTCTCCTGAATATTCACATTACAACAGCCATATCAGATTAAATTTCTTGAATTAAAGTGGGGAAGAAATCCAGTAACAAGTAAATTAAATTATACCTAGCCTATTTTTTAGACTCAGTTCCATGATGTTGTGTGTGTACATATATGCAAGGGTCTTCCCTTTTACTTATTATGATTTTGTGTGGACGAAGGGAGTTAAGCAAGGAGACAGTGGAAGCAGACACTTAAGGGAAGAAATCTATCATATGGATTGGCAGTAGCTCACCTGAATATACTATTTTGTAAGTGTTGATTGTTAAATCTCAGAGCAGTGCACTGTTAGATTTGATGCGTAACATCTGTGGAATAAAAGCTTTGTGCAGTTTGCCTTATGGAAAAGCTACGGCTGTGAGCTCACACTGTGGGGCTCAATTGCGGTTGCAACTGGGTCTTTAGTTACCCTTAGTAATTTGTGAAAGCATCTTATTACAGAGACCTTGTTACAAGTAAAATAAGAGATTTTCAGCTCTCGCTTGATCATAAATCTGATCAAACAACGATTGGTACTTGCCCTCATTCATGAGATCAATGATGATAGGAGTGCTGGAGCAAAGTATGGGGAAGAAATCAGATGGTGCCCAGCTAGCTATTAGAAAAAGCAATCTGTTGTCTTAAAATCCCGTCCCCAAACATGTAGACATTTAATTCAAAAGTCAGCTAAGTCTACAAAAAAGATGCATTTTGATCTGTGCTTTCCAAGGATTGCAAATCATAAAATCTAAAACTGGAAGGCAGCATATCAAACCCTAAATTATAAATACCCAATTTTCAGAACCATATGAAGCCCCAAAATTCATTCTCAGGGTTCCTTTGTGTATTGAATCATTGATGAATCCCCACTTACCATCGTCTAGAATTGTGCATAGCCTTCATATCAGACAGAGAACATTTTAAAGTGTATCATCGTTGTTATAATTAGGACAGAAGGCTGTTGCTGTCAGGCACCATCCTGTGCATGTTGAGTCAGACCAAGCCTGCGCAGCAGAGGGAAGCACTGCCAGCTCCTGCGCCCACTTCACCCTGCTTGGGTTGGAGACCATTGTTGCAAATGACAACGTGTCTTACCTACTTTTTCACTGCTCCTCTAATCTGTCAAGCACAGCATCCTTCTCCAAGGACTTCCTTTTCCTGACATCATTTACAAGGATGTGAGACAAAGTCTTGCCCTCCTTGCCTCTAAAGAACATTCTGAGAGGAGGTGCCAGTCCACAAGCACAGAAATATCTCCTCTGCAACTACTAGGGAGGGTCTCCTGAAAAGGAACGTGGCAGTGAGAGATGAAACTTCAAACTGAAATAAGCCCAATTTTTCTTCAACTGGGAGATCAGCAAAACTGATCTGTTGAAAGATTTCCTTTTCCCACTGACTGGCAACACCGGTCTCTTGTGAAAGGCTTGCTCCTTGGCACGGTTTTCCCCAGCTGATTAGACCTCCAACCTTGCTGACCTCCTGGAACCCTGGAGGACATTAGATTCTGTGGACAGTTCGGTGCAGTTATAAACAGGACCCAAGCTTCAATTTTCGCCATTTTGGCTTTTCCCTTCCTGCTCTCTCCCCAGTGCCCACCTACAGGGAAGCCACATGCAGTACCATTAAGTAGGGGAGCAGGAATCTCCATCCACAGGGCTGTTTTAATTTTTACTTTATTTTCTTTGATATTTGTACTTTTGTTTTATTTTGTCATATGTTTGTTTGTTTCCAGTCCTCTCTCGCTTTCTCTTTTGATGTCCTTTTCTGGAGAGACCCCACTCTCTTCAGGATAGCCATAATCCCAGACACAAAAAGGCTGACCTGTGGATTCCAGCACATCCAGGCAACTCAAGGTTTTGGTTCCCACACTGAGCCCAACAATGCACAGACCCGTCCACATTTGCGCTCCCATAGCAACAGAACTTAAGCACCCACACCCAAGCCACACCCATATATTTTGTCCCAAGCCACACCCAAATATTTTGTCCTTTTTTCCCTGACCTATTAACGTTTCTGCTCTTTATCCCCCTCATGATTGTATTTACCACATAACATTAATTCTACTTACCCCATTACAGTATATTTCCCATTATTTTACAAATCTGTTGGCATGTCTAGACACTTATTACTATCATTATCTTTCATTTTATTCTCTCTTCCCAGCCACTCCAACCACCTCCCACTTTTCTAATTTTCCCAGCTTACTCTCTTCTCCATTTCACCATCTTATTTTTCCAGGACAGAGCTAACTTTTTATCCAATCCAGAAGATCGCATGCCATTAAAAGATGGACCACAATGCAGAGAAAAAAGCAGTTGAATACAGTTATTCCCCGAATCAAGAAAATCAAGCAACTGGAAATCGCTCAAGCCCAGTGGAGCACTTTGAAGAACTCCATCTCATGTCAGCAAACACAGCTGCGCCATCTGCCCTTCACTGGCTGATAATAAGCCTTCTCTAATTCTGACACTGAATTTTCTTCATATAATCCACCTCCTCTGATAGTTGGTTCAGCCTGTAATTAGATTTTCCTTTTGAGTTTTTCCAGATTTTTAAGTATTCTGTGGTTCCTTTTCTTTTGGGGTATTTTTCTGTTTTATTTGGTCATTATTATTGAGTCCCTTTTTCTTTTTTTTGGCTTTGTTTTGTATGTTTGTCTGCATAGGGAAGAAAATATGAATGGATCCATGGAGACAGAAACTTGATTAATAATTATCTGGGAACCTGAAATGGGAGACTGAGTCAACTGCAATTAGTGCAAAAAGTTACAAAGGTTATTTTGTTAGTGATTGCTTGACACTTCCTAATGTTATTGAGCTATTTAATTGTATCCTATTATCATTTACGCTATTAAAAATAAAGGTAAATAGAAGAATGAGAAAAAAAGAATGACTGAGATAACACAAAATATATATTCATATAGCAACAGACATATGCCTATGCATATATATGCACATATGTATATCTACATATAGTATTAAATATATAAATTTTTTGAATAGTTCTTTCTTTATGTATTCTTAAATTCCCAGATAAATCTTTACTAGGTTTAACTTATGTCTTTGAAAAACTTTAAAAATTTTTTTTCTTCTTTTTATCCTGGTTCTGTATCATATGAAACTGCCCATGGAGGGTTCATTGCCATTTCTGAATTTTAATGGACCTTCCATTGGATTTTTGCCTATTATCTGCTGCACCTTGTTTAAGCAATTATTTTTTAAAAGCTCATGAGGTTCCATTTTCTGCTTTCAGTCCTTTATATACACCATTGAATAAGATATTTTCTTCAAAGAATTTATTTCCAGAGGTTTAAGAGCACAGCACAACAGACAACGTTAATAATTGTTACCTCTTTTAAGTCATATTAGAGCTAGCTGTGGATTAGGATGGGTGGTTCTTTGCACAGGTGGTTCTTTGCACCTACCAGCCATTTTCTAGAAAAAGATCAAGCTATCTCCTCCTGTAGAGATGTACGTCTTTGGATAGAACTTATATGGTAACTAAGAGTTAGAATTGACTTGTTAGAATTACATTTTATTTTGATTTTATTTTTACCAAACTAGTAGAGAGAATTAGATAGTTTGATCAAAGAGTTGTCCTGCAAATAAATGTTGAGGCTTATAGGATTAACTTAGGACTCAAACTTTGGGTCTCGTACTTACAATTATGATTTATAAAGAAGAGAACTGACCAGGAAAGAGACAACAGAGATTCAAAGGAATAGTTACTATCCCTCTGCCAAGTTAAATAACCACTATATAACCAAAAAGTGATGAGTAGTGCCAAATGTTGCTGAAAATCAAAGAAATTGAGGAATTAGTATTAACCAGTAAATTTGGCTGAGTGAATTTATAAACTTATATTTGTTACAAAATCCATTGCAATGGAATGATGCAAATGAAAGAAAAATTATGGTAAATGAATGAAAGAATGAAAAGAAAAAATTAGAGAAAAGGGTGTAAACCTGTTAAAATTCAGTTTTGTGTGAAAACAAGAAATGAGGTTACTGACCCATATTTTTATAAATATTTTTAATAATTGAGTGTTAGTATAAATAATTATAAGAAAATACAAAAATGAGCATAATAAATACTATGCTTTCATGGAATTTTATATATGTGTAAGATTATTTACTCATATTTATATCATATAAATTTAAGATTTTCTAGCCTAGCTTTTGAGATTTGGATTATGATGTGCTTACTGGGATTATGATATACTTATTGGTTTTCTTTAATTTCTGCTATCTTGAACTATTTGATATATAATGTGTGGAATAAAGAAAACAACAACTCATGAAAGCTTATATGAGATAGTATACTTAAAGCTTAATTCTAATTTTATTATAAATAATTCTAAAGCAGGATTGCAAAAATTTGTGTTGTAGAGGTAGCTTTTATTTGACATTATGTAAAATCTGACTCAGTGACCCCATTAACAACAGAGAGAAATGTTTGTATCTTTGACCCAGCTGGTATGCTTGATCAGAATGTTACAGTCACAAAGTTATTCTATTGAATTGAAGGTCTTCTGCTTTAGTAAAATATTTTAACATAATTTTATGAATTTTTAATCCATAAAAAAACATATCAAGGAAACTTTCATGGTATAAAAAAAGAAAGCTGCTAATATTAAAAATTTACCAGTTTGGTGTATAAAACACTTTGGGTATTTAAATTACCTTTATTTAGATGAACATTTTAATTCTGTTTTTCTTTTGAAATCATGAATGTTTAGAATATTTCATAGGTTTATACGTGAGAATATAACTTTATTTTATTAATATCAGTATGAATGCCTAATTAGTAAATTATTTTTCTTCATGAAATAAGGAGGCATTGACTTGAAGTCTTTCTTCAGTTTCACTCTCGTGTTTCAGGCCAACAGGGTAAAGGGGCTGAGTTCCTTTTGGTACTAGTGAGTGGCATTGATCATTATACCTTTCAGATAAAATTTTACGTCTTTTGACAAGTTCATGAAGTATTTTTAATAAAGATAATAATACATTTTTTAGATTTCCACACAAAATTATCATTGGCTAAATTATATTGGGCAAAACCGACAATTTGTGAGTGATTCATAAATCCTAAATTTCCTATGCAAGTGGGATGGTCCAGCTCAGTAACTCTGAGAGCCTTTCTTTAACTGTTCCATACGACATTGGGTTGTAGTGGGGCTTGCATAGTCCACCTGGGATTTTTCTTACTCATACTAATTTTGAGCCCCACACTAGATCTAATGATTCAGAAATTTGGTGCCAATGATTTATGCTTTGACAAATTATTCTGGTCAATCTTATGTTTCCTATATTGCAAGAACAGCAAAAATAAGGAAGCTCTACACAGAGATAGATTGACATCGAGGCTTTCAAGGATAATCTGAAATGTAACAACAATTGTAGTGATTGTGCAGGCTAACGATAATTTGCAGTTTTCACAATGGCACCTAAGAACAACATTGGAAATCTTAGGGGAGATTATATTCATATATAGTGCAATCTGATGGACAATATTAGGTAGTTTTTACTATGTACAATAATCTGAGCACATACACATACAACTTTGAGGGCTTGTCCAGTTGATTCACAATTAATTCCCTTATGAAATATTATCTCTCAAAAAGTATATCACTACTGTCTGCATCTTTTAATTCTTGCTCATTCTTACCCAAGCAGACTGATCCCTGTTATCTTTTTTTTCAAAGCATTTTCTTTCTCCTCGAATCCCTTTTGCCCCCTACCATACCCTGCAGGAAACCTTATTCCTTTTTTTCTGTAATAGTTTTTTTTTTTCTTTTTAATCCACTTGTATTACCTTCTCAGTGGGAAGGTTAGATGGAGCTACACACAAAAACATGGATTTTCTTGATAGTGTTTTAGAACTGTAGTGTGTTTGTAGCATGCCAAGGAGGGCCTGAGGAAGATCTGAAATTCAAGCTAAAGACCTGAGGGACTCAAACTCTACTGTAGACAAAAATTAAAGCTGAGATTGAAATAAATATTTAGTAGCATGTGCTATGGAAATCGCAACAACACTGGGATTATATCTCAGAGAAAAATCTTATGTACTCCTCCCTCTCAGCAACAATCTTGAAGAAAATAGGCTTATGACAATTAATTATAAAAGATAAGTATTTTATACAATATTATTTCATAATGCTTTTCCTCAAGGCACTTAAATAGAAACATATCATCCTAATCTTTCAGATCTAGTCAAATATATATGCTAAGTGAAAGCATATAAATATGATATGTTTAATTAAACAAGTATAGAAACATAACTTGTATGTTTCCAGCCAGCAGCAAATGTGCAATTTCAGTTATGAATGTATTATAAAACTCATTTTTTACAAATTTGTCACAAATATCTAAAATTACAGTCTATAAATATGCATGTTGCATGATAGTCACAGTCCACATACAGAAGGAATGAAGACAATACAGTTAAACTTTTCTTACTGGTTTAAACTATTGAAAAAGTGCACCTCCTGGAAAATGTGGCATTGTAAAATTGATTTTCATGGTTGCTCTTCTTTCATAAGTGTATTAAAATGTCTTTCTTCTTTTTATAATTTCATGGTATAATGATGAATTGTATTTCATTATTAAATGAATGAGAAAACATGCTTACCAAGGATAAGTACTGAAAATATATACACATATATTTCATTTATGCTAATTTTAAATGTCTAAGGCTAATTGTTATAGAGTCCTAATTGTAATTCCCAATACCAAAGCCATATATCCTTAAATCAGACAGTGAAACTAAAAATCTCATTAATTAATACATTGAATCAACTAGTTATTATTAACCTTTTAGTTTTCAGAATTCTGGCAAAGCTTGATACTGAGCTATTGCCAATTAGATCAATATTGATTTCAATATACATATCTTTGGATCTACCTATTTAGAAGTCAGAAGGCACATTCTACTAGATAACGATAAATCAGTGCAAGTGTTTCTTGGCTTAGGCTCTGTCAATGCTCCCCAATGAAAGGAACACTGCCCCCTCCTGTACTGTCTTCACAATCACTCTTTGGTTTGTGTCCTTTGCTGCAGTCACTGTGTCAACCCATCTTGTTAAAAGCTCCTTCTTTTCACTGAAAAAAATGAAAGAAAGAAAAATAGAGCCTATAGTTTCAATATTGAAGAATTTCCTGAACAAAATTGATAATGATACAGGAAGCACACACAGAAATGGAAAGAAATTTATAGTCACTGCACTGAAAAAAGTTTGTTGACAATCAATCATTTCAAATGGTACCAAAGAGCAAAAAACAAGGACACTGAAGGACGTTCAAACTGCATTGCAGGCATTAGCAAAAAACGAGGCTCCAGGAATTGTCCCAATGGTAATTCAAATGTTTCATCATATTGATGCAGGGCTGGAACCATGCCATAGTTTATGCTAAATAATTGGATGACAGTTACCTGGCCAACCATCTAGAAGAGATCCATACTACAATATATGTTTGCATTTCAAAGGAAGGTAACTGAACAGAATGTAGAGATTTTCAAATGATATCCTTAATATTATATGAAAGTACAATTTTGCTGGATACATTTTTTGCAAGGTTGCATTTGAACTGAAGCTCCCACAGATACAAGGCAGATTATGAAGATAGGTTTTATGGTTTATTATATTTGAGTTAGGGCTGAGAATAACCAAAATAAATTCATATGGGTCTTATTGACAAAATTATGAATAATATTGCAAATAACAGGAATTCCAGAAAACTTCATTGTACTCATGACAAATGTGTACAAGAGTCTATCAACAGAATTGGGAAATACTGCACAGAAATATGGGAGGGTAACTGTCAAGGCTTATATTCTTTCACAATATTTATTCAATTTATATGCTGAATAAATAATCAGAGAAACTGGACTATCTAAAGAAACGAGCATGGCACCAGGATTGGAAGAAGTCTTATTAACAAGTGGAAGACTATTTGAAAGATTTCAAGATGAAAATAAAGTACTGTAGTATAGATTGCCACTCAACACAAAAGTAAAATGCTCACAACTGCTTGATACAGAATATCCAGATAAATGGAGAACATAACTTATTGAACTTGACAGGGATTTTATTGTACTTTGATCCCAACCAATATTCATAGAAGCAACTTATCAAGAAATCTATCATATTGAACAAGTTTGCCGTGGAAGATATGTTAAAGCTGTTCAGAAACAGATCTGTTATTTTGATAACTAAGGTACTTGCCACCCTTGTCATGGTATTTTTCAATTGACTAACATATACACAAAATCTGAATGATGAAGAAAAAAAGATCAAAGTAGACTTGATGTATTTGAATTATGGTGATAGAGAAGAATATTAAATAGACCATAGACTTCAGAAGAACAAACATGGATATATTGTCAGGAAAGACCAATCCTTTGAGAAGGACACACACTCCATAGAGCAGAGAGTCAGAAAAAAAGACAAATTCTGAAGGAGACAGATTGACAGAGTTGCTACCACAAGTGGACTCCATCATTGCAAGGATTGCGAGGATGAGGCAGTCCCAGCAGGGCTGCATTCAACCTAAGAGGTAGATCACTAGCAGTTGGAGCCAATGAGCCCTGAACAACAGCAGCAAAGATCTCAGAGAAGTTATGGTTTGTCTATTTAAACCCTGTCAAATTCTCTGGCTCCCCCCCCCCCCCAATATTGCAAAGCAAAATTGATATTCAAGGTTATTTGCATTTTACTAGTGTTTGAAATAATTCCATTATATCTTTAACTATTCACTACTGCAATATTCTAAAAAGCATTATTGTATTTCAAGTATATAATTTCTTGAAAGTAATGTGTTTATCTCTGTTAGTCTGGGTAGACTAGAGAAACTAATTCATAAATGAGCCTATATATATATAAGGGAGAGATTTATATACAAGAGAAATTGAACATCAAGAAAGCATCCCAACCCAGTCCGGTCCAAACCCACAAGTCTGATATTATCCCAAATGTCTGATATAAAGTCTTCACACTCATGAAATATATACAATCACACCAAATGCAAGAAAATCACAAGCCAGCTGGGTAGAACGCCTTTGGATCTAGTGGCATTGTAAACATCTCAGCACAGGTAGGGGTTTCCACATGGCTTCTCTATCTAGATATCTAGCTACACCAGGGTAGGCTCATGTAGCTTCTCGTCAGGGATGTCTCACAGCTAGCTAGCCATTAGTCAAGTCTTTCAGGCCATGAATATTGTCAATTGAGTCTTCAGGAAGTAAGAGAGTATCTCCTGCTTCCAAAAAGGAAATAACAGATTTCCTAGAATTCTCAGGAGAAGGCCTTGACCACACAGAGGTCTCATTGACTGTCTAAAGATTTACAGGTTAGACTCTACCCCTACACTCTTAATTTTCAAATTAATACAAGTTTTGGTGACTGCCACAATCTGCTGAAAAAGTTGGCTGTAGGGGAAAGATAGCGGCCAGATAGGTAGCTCACACCTGAAGTTCCGGAAGTGAGTGGGGGAGATTTGGGGCCTGTTAGACTGCCAAATTGGTTTAGAGACTCCCAAGAAAGTTCACAGCTCTCCTCTAAACCAGAAGAAGGCGCAAACCGAATGCCAGCATTCCCCACCAAGGCTCGCACTCTGCATAGACGCTGCCATTTCTTTTGCATCAGATTCCAGGGTGCTACTCCACAACCACGGAGCAGAGAGCCACATTACATCAGCTCCAGCACAAATCACCAGCCAGTCCTCCCCACCCAGAGTTCCCAGGGAGACACTTCACGCAGACCAGCACCCACCCCCGCTCCCCATACCCAGAGATTCGTGTACAAGCTGAGCAGTCCCTCCCCCACTCAGGAGACCTGCGCCCAGGCATGCCATAAGGCGGCCAGAGACTTATTGTCCCACTGTCTCACGTTGTGCTCAGTGCCAGACAGCCACCTCCTTACGGGTCCCATGTCCCCAACCCCACACACATGAGAGTCCCAAACAGCCACTACACTTAGGACTGACCAGAGAGTGGACAGAAGTGCTGCAGATCCTGCCCCAGCTGGGCAGTGGGGATTGAGGATTAGGAGCTAATTCCAAGCTCCTCTCTGTGCTCTGAGACTGTGTTGATTCTGCACACCAGTGTAAGGTCTCTCCTCCCACACTTACCTGTGGGAAATGCCCCTAGCCAGGATTAATCTCCCAATCCCCAGGTCATCCTCGAAACCTAGTTTCCTGCACTCTATCATACCGTGCGAGCAAGGTGCCCAGCTGCAAACAGTTCCTGAGGAGAAATGAGAGAAACTGTAACACAAAGCAAAGGAAAAGGGGAAGGGAACCACAGCAGGAAAAAGAGGAAACAGAACCCCTCAAGGCATTGAGCTAAAGGCAGCCTACAGAAAATCTAACATCAGCCTCCCAAAGAGAGAGCTCAGGGCTCTGAAACGCAAAGCGAAATGGCACCTAATAATGAATAAACCAAACAAAAGCAGCAAACTGCTTCCACAGTGTCAAGAAAAGAGAAACCAAATCCAATGCAAGATGACCAGCTGGAGCTAACAGCAGTTATAGAATATGTGAATGTTGATCAACCACAGAAAGAAATCTTCAGAGTGTTCATAAGATGTACAAAGACTTGAGTGAGGCACTACAGAAGAAGGAAGAATTGATAAAGGAGATACAGTCCATGCACCAAAGGGAAATACAAGAACTAATGAGTGAGCTAAGAAAAACTAATAGCAAACATTCAGATTTTGCCCAGAGAACAAAGAAGAAAGAGAACAGTACCAGTGACCTAGAAGACTCTCAAGCGGAAATTAATAAATGTGAGAAAAATTCAAACAAGGCTGAGAGAAGGAGGAAAAAACTTCAGAAGTCTGTGCGATGCTATAAAAAGAAATATTATTAGAATTATCAGTGTACCAGAAGAAGGTGCATCAAGGAAACCAACTTCCAAAATAATGATGGAATTCTTGGAGGAAAACTTCCCTAGTTTAATGAATGAAAACCAGACAACTATCCAAGAGGCCGAAAGCATGCCACCTAGACTGAACACCAAGAAGAAAACACCAAGACATATAGTTGTTAAAGTATCAAATTATGAGAAAAAGGAGAAAATTATGAGAGCAGCTATGGACAACTGGCAATCACTATAAAGGAAAACAGATAAGAATATGCTCAGGTCTATCAATGGAACTTATGAAGAAGAGAAGAGCATGGAGCAGCATATTCCAAAAATTGCAGGAAATAAATGCAAATCCAAGAATACTCTATCCAGCCAAATTATCTATCAAAATTGATGGAGAAGTGAGTTTTCCCAGACAAGAAAGCCCTCAAAGAATATGCTAAAAGGAACCCAGCCCTACGAAAGATCCTGACTGACCCACCAGAGGCAGAAGAACACCAATCAACAAACACATGCAAGAGGTTGTCACATAGAACGACTCTAACTAGAGACCATCAAAGGGATAACAGCCCCCAAGATTACTCTGGCTCAGCGATGGAAGAAAGGCAAGAAGAAACAAACACACATGGTTGCATCCCATGGAGATAGAACAACACCCAACACAAGATTGATAATATGGCAATACAGAGGGCACAGATACATGTAATAACCCTAAATATGAATGGATTGAATTCAGGACTTAAGAGACAGAGATTAATAAACTGGTTTAGAAAACAAAACCTCTCAATCTGCTATTTTTTTTTTGTTTTTTGTTTTTTTGGCATCATTGCCCTCTGGTGGTGGGAGTAGGAAGCCAAGCCTTTGCTCCTGTGGAGATGCTGCTGGAATTGAACCTCCATCCCAGTGGGCTGCAGTCCCACCCACAGCCACTACACCACCGAAGTTCAGCCGAGACACTTAAGATCACAGAAAAAATACATTGAGAATCAAAGGCTGGAGAAAAAAAAATACCAGGCAAACAGCAATTCAAAAAAAGCAGGAGTAGCAATACTAATCTCGAATAAAATTGACCTCAATGTCCAAATAATAAAAAGAGATGAAGAGAGACACTATATAATGCTCAAGGGAAGGGTAGACAATAAACCAATAAATGTTTAGACATATATTCCCCGAATGAGAGATATGCTGAATATGTAAACCAAACACTCCAAATGATGAAAAAAGAAACCACAGCCTCAACAATTACAGTGGGTGACTTCAATGCACCACTCTCTGAGAAAGACACATCAGAGGGAAAGAGACTCAACATGGAGGCTAGAGATCTAAACACTACATTTAGACAAGTTAATTTGATACATATCGACAGAGCTTTTCATTGCAAAAAAACAAACAATTCACATTCTTTTCATTCCCACATCTAACATATTCAAAGATAGACCACATGCTGGGGCATAAGGTGAATCTATATGAATATAAGCACATTGATATCATACAGAACTCTCTCTCAGACCACTGTACCATAAGGTTGGAAATCAACAAAAGAAAGATGAAGCAAGCAAGAGCAAATAATTGGAGAATGAACAATTCTCTATGTAAAAGGAGTGTGTACTGGCCCAGATCAGAGTTGAAATTTAAAAATTTCTTGAAACGAATGAGAATGAAAACACTGCATACCAAAACTTATGGGACACAGCAAAGGCGGCCTTCAGAGGAAGTTTCATAGCAATACATGCTCACCTGAAAAAAGAAGAGCGTCACATAACTGATATGTTGGCAGAGAAGTTACAACGACTAGAGCAGAGTCAGCAGGATGACTTCATGTATAGCAAAAGAAAGAAATAATAAAAATCAGGGCCAAGATTCAGCAGAGGGAAAATAAGAAAACAATGGAAAAAATTAATATTGCTAAATGTTGGCTCTTTGAAAAAAGTAACAAAATTGATAAACTGCTGGCAGACTTAACCAAAGAAAGTAGGGACAAAATTTCAGTAGTAAGACTAAGGGATGAAAGAGGAAACATCACACCTGACCCTAATGAAATCAAAAGGATAATTACACAGTACTACAAAGGTCTATACTTCAATGAATTCAACAACTTGGAAGACATGGGAAAATTCTTGGAAAACTGTCCATCTAGATTACACACAATGGGCGTCAAGAATCTCAACAGACCTGAAACAATAGAAGAAATAGAAAAGGTTATGAAGGGATTACCAACAAAAAATCACCCTGTACAGATGGCTTTACGGAGAATTCTATTAAACATTCAGGGAAGAACTGACACCACCCCTACAAAAAATCTGCCAAAACATCTCAAAAGATAGCAAACTATGAAACTACTTCTACGAAGATAGTTTAACACTGATACAGAGACTGGGCAAGGATCCTACAAGAATCGAGAACTACAGACCATTGTCCCTAATGAATATTGATACAAAAATCCTTAATAAAATACTGGCCAATAGAATACAAATATATAAAACAAATAATTCACCATGACCAAGTGGGGTTAATACCAAGGATGCAGAAGGTGGTTCAACATATGAAAGACCATTATCACCACATTCACATGAAAAACTATAAGAACCACATGATAAGATCAATAGATGCAGAAAAAGGATTTACTAACACCTAACCTATTCCTGTTTAAGAGACTCAGGAAGATAGGAATAGAAGAAAAATTCCTCAAGACAATATAAGATTTGCATGAAAAACCAACAGCCAACATTAAAGTCAATGGATACATGACAAACAAAATGCCACTGAAAAAGAGGACCAGACAAGGATGTCCCTTGTCCCCATGCTTTGTCAATATCATACTGGAGGTTTAAGCTAACATCATAAGGCAAAGTTATGCTAAAGGAAGTTAGCCAAGCACAAAAGGACATATATAACATAAATCTGCTGAGGTAAACTTAATGATAGTAAAAAATAATGCAAAAGGGGCAACAGGAAAAGTTACTGTATACAGAAAATCCTGGGGGAGGCTTAGGTAGTACAGCAGGGGCCAGATTAAATGCAGGACTACATATGGTAGCCAACAGGGGTGTGGTGACAGTGGGCCAGATGGTGATATATAAAGAGGGAATGGGGTGAGGGAATAACCCACACAAGGGGAACTATTTTTGTTTATATCTCCACAGGGAAAGAGGATCAACTTAAACCCGGTGTTTCAGGATGTGAAAAGTGTGGCAGCATGGTGCAGGGAACTGGTGGAGGGTTCTAAATACCCAACCTCAATCTCAACTATGGGGGCAGCTGCCTCTCCACCCAGGAAAGTGTGCTTTGAAGGACATCACTGAAGCTGCAGCTTGGGGAGCGAGATGTGCCTGAGTGAGAGCACATGAGAACAAATGAAGGGGGAGGAAGAGAGAATGGAGTGCATCCTGGCGCACTGATCCTTCAGGAAGATATTCCCACTCAGAACAGCTGATGCACACAGAGGAGCATATGGCTGGGCCCACTATGAAATATGGCTTCCTTTGTTTACCCAAGGCCCTGTGGGGACAACAGTGGACATCAGGTGATAGGGTGTCTGACCCAACCACACAATGGCAAAAAACTAAGGGTATGCAACAGAACATGGAGTTCCACATGGAGTGCCAAGGATATAACTTTGGGGCCAAAATGTGCCACCCCATTTGACTCAACTGGGAGGGGTGGGAAACTCCTGGAGGTCAACAAACAGACTCTGGACTATTTACAGGTTTTTGTTTTGTAAATATTTTTTACATATATATGTGTGCGTGTGTGTATATATATATGTATATATACATATATGACATTGTCGTTTCTTTGCTGTTATTTAGTTTCTTCAGTTGCTTCATCTTAGGATGCCTGTGTCTTTTGTACATATTGTTGTCTCTGCAGGTCTGTCTAGATAAGGTAGGCTGGATGAACAATATGGAAGTGAAAATGACAGGACTGATGGGGCCAGGCAGTGCTGTTGACTATCCCAGGGACAAGGGATTCAAAATCAGTGACAAGTTGGGTGTGAGAGGGTGTGAAAGGGATTGATCAAGAATAATGTAACAGAGAGAAAACACTGAAACCCCAATAGAAGCTGATCATGATAGTGGGACAAGAGGAAAGCAAAAAGAAATAGAGGAAAGAACTGGGTGGTAAAGGGCATTTATAGAGCTGTAAGTACCGGCATGTCCATAGGTAAATATATTTATGTATGACAAAGGGGAAATAGATCAATGTGCATATGCTTATAGGATTAGTATTAGGACAGCAGATGGGCATTGGACCTCTGCTGAAGTACTTCCTCAGTGCAAGAACACTTTGTTCTATTAAATTGGCATCCCATGCTGCTCACCTTACCAACATGATCATTGAAAACAAATGTGTGCATGAGCAAAGGTGGTGAAAAAAGCGGATGGTGCCTGCCTATTAAAAGATATAATATCTGGGGTCTTAAAGACTTGACAATAAACAAGTGGCCATCTAGGTGAGAAGCAACAAAGTCCACATGTTTGAAGTATACTAGCCTGTGTGATCACAAAGTACCAAAGGGATCAGTCATCAGAATTTAAGAATTAAAAATCATAAAATTGTGTGTTTACCTCATTGATATGATCGTACACAACAAATGGGTGCATAAGCAAATATGGTGAAGAAAGCTGATGGTGCCCAGCTTTCAAAAGTTATTGGGTCTGGGGTCTTAAAGGCTTGGAAGTAAACAAGTGGCTATATAGCTCAGAAGCAACAAAGGCCACACATAAGAAGCACACCAGCCTGTGTGACTTTGAGGTGTCAAAGGGATCTGGCATCAGGCATCAAAGAACTAAAAATTGTATCATTATTGTGCTAGTCCGGGTCGACTAGAGGAACAAATTTCATAGACATGCATATAGATATAAGGAAAGGGTTTATATACAAAAGGAATGCGACTCTAAGAAGGCATCCCAATCCAGTCCAGTACAAAGTCATGAGTCCGATACTAACCCATGTGCCCGAAATGAGTCTACAAAGTCTCCTTCCAACTCACAAAGTCACAAGTCAGTGGGTACAGAATCCCAGCACTGGCAGGGGTCTCCCCATGGCTCCTCACTTCCAGGGCTCAGGGTTCATCTACAGCAGAAGCAACTCATTGCTGGCAGAGGTCTCCATGTGGCCGCCCCAGCTTCAGAGGTCTGCCTTCATCAGGGCAAAGCTGTGTGGTCTCTCTGCCGGCTCCTCTAGCTCAGATGCTGCCAGCTTGTCTTGTCCATGATTCTTTGTCTCTCTAAATCCCAACAACTGGGGAAAATAGCTTCTCATCTTCACGAGGGAAATATCGTGAGATTTCCCAGAAGTCTCAGGAGAAAGCCATGCCCACATAGAGGCCTCATTGGCTACTCAATGGCTATCTCCAGATTAACATGCTAGACTCCACCCCTACATTTCAATCATAAAATTAACATAAGCACATGACTGCCACAATTATAAAGAAGGGGGAGTACTGAGTGGGGCCCCAAAACCCATAAATAGGTGAAGCGATATCCCCTCCCAGAGGGGTTGCAGCAAGGAAAGGAACCAGTCAAGGTACAGTGTGGCCACAATGAGGTATGTAACTTACCTCTAGTTTTCAAATGCTTCTTCCCACCCACTATCATTATCCCAGCTAGACCAGAGGATGTACACTGAGCCAGAAACACAGGGAATTCAGGATAAATGATCCTTCAGGGCCAGTGCTGAGTGTAGTGATACCGGGAGGGTGGAATGGAATGGGGGAACCAATATTAAGGATGTATATATGAACTTTCTTGAGTACTGACAGCAGGGAAGTGAGTGAAGGGACACATCGGATAGAGTACGATATGAAAAAATAATAATGGGTAAATTATTAAGGGTCCAAGGGTGAGTGGGAGTAAGGAGGGAAGGGAAATATTGGGAGCTGATACTGAGAGTCTAAGTGGAGGGAGGATGTTTTGGGGTTGATGCTGGTAACAGTTGTGCAAATATGGTATGCATGCAATTGAGGTATGTATTTATCATGATGGGAATTATATGAGCCCCCAATAAAATGATTTATTTAAAAGAAAGAAAGAAAAATTGATGATGGTATTGAGTAAAAAAGAATTGTTTCTTTCATGAACCCAGAATTCTGAGAAAGTCCTTTTGTACTTTGTAAATTGGTAGATATGTATTGTTGTTTTGGCCATGAAATATCACAAAGCATAAGTGATTTTCTTCCCTCACAAGTTGCAGCTTGATTGATCTAAAAATGTATGTCTCTCTCTCTCTCTCTCTCATAATGCCTCCTGGATTTCATGACTAGTAAAGAAAGTGCTTTGATTTCTTCTAATAAATCATAATTATTTTCATTTTTATATATCAAAAATAACATCTATTATTCCTACTTTATTGCTGCATTTTAGGTGACATGGAGTGGATTTTGACTGAGTACAAATGTGTGCACAACGGAACAAATTGCTTCCCAATCCTGTGCCACCTTCACAATTGTTGGGTTTGAGCCCACTGTTAGATTTTGGGATACCAAGGTAACCAGTAACTAAAAGAAAGATGTTATAAAAATCAAGCTGAGTAAATAAAATAACAAGTTATTTCCTTATAATTTTTAAGTCAATATCTCAACTACAGTATAAATAGAATTGAGGCCTCAAATATTTTTTAAATTTATATGTGTTTAATGGAGAATTGAGGAATTAAATTCTAGATTTAATAGCTAGATTTCTAGCTAGAGATTTGTTTGATTCAATCTAATTTTTTATTGAAAAAAATATTCCTTGACATGTTGAATAACATTATCACCCAAAATCGCTTACTTGGAATCTCAGAGTGTGAAATAAATGAAAATAAATTCTACAGAGAAGCAATTACTTTACAGATGAATCATAAGCGACGGCCTTTAGTCCCATGGCTACCGTTTTTATAAAAAATCCATATGTATCCAAATGCAATGCACCGAGAAGGCTTTGTGATACATAGAGAGCACAGGAGTCATATAGTTATAAGTTCAAGAACTCAAGTATTATGCGGAACCACATGACAACGAAAAAAAAGATTCTTCCCTTGAGCATTCAGAAAGGGCATTATCTTGCAGGCACCTTGATTTTGGAATTCTTTTCTCCATAACTTAAAGCTGAGTTCAAAAGATGATGTGAAATGAAATTACATTGCTGATATTGGATAGAGCATGCCAAAGGTAAAGCAAACTAGACAGCTGTTTACTTGTCTTTTGTTGACAATACCAAGTCACTCAAATGTGTGGCCCACTGGGTTGGTGGTTCAAATCCAGCAGCAGCTCTCCAGGAGCAAGGCTAGGCCTCCCACTTCCACCAGAGGGCAGTGATGCCTAAATTTTTTTTTTTAAGTTATGATTAGACTTGACAAAAATGGGAATGCAAGAACACGTCATTGTACTCTTAAAGAGCTTTTCCATGCATGCAGAGGCTGTGAAAATGGAACAAGGGGCTACTAAGTGATTGAAAATCAAGATCAGTGTGCAATGTGATTGTATCCTTTTTTTTATACTTACTCAATCTGAATTCAGAACAACTTACTTGAGAAGCTGACTTCTATGAAGAAGAATGTGACAGAGGAGAGCTTACTACCAACCTGCAATGTGAAGATGATGCAATCTTGCTTTCAATGTCAGGAGGACCTAATGCATTTGATGATGTACATGAAAGCTTACAGTCTTCAGTATGGATTACAATTCAGTGCAAACAATACCCAAATCCTGTAAACTGGACCAACAGGCAGCATCATGATAAATGGAAAATGAAATTGTCAAGGGTTTCATCTTGCTTATATAGATAATCATTGTTCATGAAAGCAGCAGTCATTAATCAGAAAAAAAAACATGCTGCAATTGGCAAAACTGCTGCTCAGCATCTCGTTTGAATCTTGAAAAGTAGGGATGTTACTTTGAGGGATAAGGTGCACTTGAGCCAAGGCATAGTGTTTTCCATTGCCTCATATGGATGTGAAAGTTGGGCATTGGATAAGAAAGATTAAAGAAGAATAGATGCATTTTCACCATGCCAAAGAAGAATATTGGGATCTGCTAAAAGGAAAAATCAATCTGGTTGAAGAAGTTTGGTCAGATTTCTCCTTTGATGCAGGGAAGGTGAGACTTCCTTTTTGCATAATTTGAACATCTTGTCAAGAAAGACCAATTTCTGGAGATGGACATCATGCTTGGAAAGGAAAAGGAGTAACAGAAACAGAGGACGACTCTCAAGGAGCTGCCCACTGTAAGTGCAACGATGGGCTCAAGCATGGGGACAATTGTAGGACGGTACAGGCCTTGACAGCACTTCATTCGGTTGTGCATAAAATCACTGTTTCAGAACCAAGCCGATAGCATCTAACAATGACAGTAACGTCATCTAAAACACTAGAAGAATAACTATCTATAAACTCCATTATATTATTATTGGCTATCACAGCTTTGGGAAATAATTGTTTTAGAAAATTAATACTAGTCCCAAGAAGGTGAAGATTAAATATGCACTGAATGTCTCACTTTTCAAAAAATGCTTTACTGTATCATTTTCTTTGACAGCAGCTCCAACTCTCCTGTTTAAACCTCTTATGCTCCCACATATACCCTTATGCCCCTAGGTTATTGCAATTTTTTTCAATGGTCACCTAGAATTCATAGCATGAAGGAGAATGGTTCATACAGTTGTGGGTACTTGGAGATCTGAAATTCTCACATCTGTCTGGGGAATTCTAACCTCAGATGTGGAAGCTGGTGAAATAAGATCACAGGACCCAAACTGGTGATTCACAAAAGATGTCATTTGAATGGCTAATAAATATAGGAGGGAATGCTCAGGTCCACTAGTCACCCAGGAAATACAAGGCAAAACAGCTATGAGATACCATCTAACACCCTTAATTTTAAAAATAACTGGAAAGGAAACTGAAAACAAACACAGAAGGAGCTGTGGGGAGATTAGACCTCTTCTCCACTGCTCATGGGTTTGTAAATACATACAACCACTTTGGAAGCTAATATGATGATTCCTAAAAAGGCTGCAATTGAGATAGCATAAGACCCAGAAATACCATGTACTGGGAATATTCCAAAAAGAAATAAGAAACAGATCATGAACAGATGTATGCTACTTCACGTTCATTGCAATACACTTCACAATAGCAAGAAGCCTAAATTTCCATTAGACAGCCTGGTAGAGAGGCAGACTGGTGCCAATGAACCAGACACCATCAGCTCTAGGTAAGTATCTTGAAGGTCACTTTGCCAAAGGGAGCCTTACTTCAACTGGAACCACAATGTTAAGGGAGGTGAAGGGGATGGAGTCTGTTGAGGTCCTCTGGGAAACTTAGACAGGTCTATGAGAAGTATGGGCAATACTCATGGGAAAATCAAGTGAGGTGGGGAAAAGGGGAGCACTAGGAGCAGACAAATGTATGTGTATTGGTAGGAAAGAAAGGAGGAACAACCACCAGTTGGGGTGGGAGACTGAAAGTGCTTTGGAGGATCCTTGTGAGGGAATGACTCTGGATGGGCCGCATTGAACTGGGCCTATGGGTGCATCCTGGGATCCACGCTCAGTGTATCATGGAACTCTGGGACACTGAATCCTGGATCTTCAAGGGCCACACCAAGCTCTGGAGGCTGCATCAGTGAGCTACAATAAGGAAACTCCTCTCGGTGAACTGGACACACTTGCAACCTTAGGACTTAGGTCAGAAATTACATGGTGTCCAAGGAAACAGAATACAAATGTACCAATATGATTTAACTGTTGTTAGGTTAGTAAACATAGTTTTCCTACATTAGTGTCTGATCATCTCTATTAAGATCTCTGTTACTTCACAAACCTGTGACATATTTTCAGTGACTAATATAATTCCCCCTGACAATTCCCATTACTTGCATAATAGTGTTCACCCAGAGAAGAATTGATTTTGTACAAGTGAGTAATTTGGGTATTATCATATGGAGTTATGATATACGTTGGCCCCAAATCCTCCCTCAACCGGGCTTCAAAAAATTATTGCCAAGAGCTAACCAAAAATATTAATTGAAGATAATTATGCCTGAGGGGCAGGATCGATATGACTCTCTACCAAAAGCAATAAGAAAATATTCTGGCACAAATACATTTGACATTTTATTACCTATCTCAGGTAAATTTAGTAAGAATAAAAAGAAATAATATGAAAGAACTGGAATATTATTCACTAAAAGTGTTCTTTTAAAAAAACATTTTAGGGGAAACACTCTGGGAAGATGGCCGCCAGATAGGAAGCCCAATCCCGGAGCTCCTGGAGATCGGTGAGTGGGCGCGACACGGGGAAGGGTGGGACTCTCAAATTGGGTTTTGTGACTCCAGGAAAGCTCAGAGCCCTCCTCTGAACCAGGAGCAGGCACGACCCGCACGCCCGCGCTCCCCACGCACGCGGGCACAGATGCCAGCACAGAAGCTGCGCGTTCTTTGTGCCGGCGGGATCCAGAGCGCCGCTCTGCGACCCTGAGATCAGGGACCCGCAGTTAATCAGCGCCCGCGCGCGCAATCGCTGACCAGTCCTCCCTACCCCAAGGTGTCCAGGGGACACTCCACACAGACCCACACCTCTCACTCCCCACCCCCAGGGACTCCTGTGTCCCCAGCACAACGGAGGGCCAGCCCCTCCCCCATCCCGGAGACCCCCGCCCAGGTGCACCTTAAGGGCGCCACCACTGCTCAGGATAAGATCAAGCCATCCCCTAAACCCAAGCCTGCCCACCTGGGCCACACCTTCTAACAGGAGCAGAAGGAACACCCGCACTCCCCACAGTCTCTGGCACTCCTCACAGTCGCTGCCTGTTCAGGGCGCCTGCCCCAAACCCTGCGACAGAGAGGCCCGGTTTACATTGTCTACTGGGTAAACAGCCAGCCTGTCCTCCCCACCCCAGAGTACTAGAGGATTATTTCCTACCTATCTGTGGCAAGTGCCCCTAGCCAGGAACAAACCACCCAACTCCCACCCCATCCCCTAAACCCACTCCCCTGCTCAGCTAACACACTCCATCAGATCTGCAAGGCTTAACTGCAAACAATTCCTGAGGGAAGCTATAATATAAGACCAGCCTCCTAAAGAGAGACCCCAGGGCCACAAAACACCAAGGAAAATGCCACCTAATACGAATAAATCAAACAAAAAAAACAGCTAGCAGCTTCCACAGTATCAAGAAAAGAGAAACTGGATCCTATGCAAGAAGATCAGCTGGACCTAACAGCAATCATAGAAAATGCGGAGATCGATCAACCACAGAAAGAAATCTTCAAGATGTTACTAACACGTATGCAGCTCTTGAGCGACGCATTAAAGAAGAAAGAAGAATTGATACAGGAGATAAAGGCTACGCACCAAAGGGAAATCCAAGAACTAAAGAGTGAGCTAACACAAA
>PVJH01016679.1:0-49848 GCA_004026705.1 Nesogale talazaci
ATGGATAATGCACTGAAAGATCAAGATAAAAAAATTGAATTGATGGACAGCCAAATTAGTGAGCTTAAGGACAAGTCCCTCGGTAGTGCTGATCTGCCTGAGGAACCCTTTAAAAAGAAAAACTCACAAAAATTTGAAGAACATCTGAATATTATGTGGGACAACATCAAGGAGAACAACAGAACTGTTATTGGGACTACAGAATAGTCTCAAACAACAAAACAAATGATTACAAAGCAGAAAATTGTTGAAGGGTTATTGGGAAACTGCCTCTGTCGATGAAAGAGGAGAAAATGTGCATTCTAGAAGCAGAGCAAATCGTAAGGAGGATTTACCCCCCCCCCAAAATAAATAACAACCTATCATAAGCTAACTTTCTAAAATTAAAGACAAAGAAAGTAATTCTACTGGACGTTCAGAAAAAGTGAAAAGGGGAGCAAGTAAGACAAAAAAAATTTCTCAGCAGAAACCATGCAGGCAAGAAAGACAGACATAAAACTCGGGAAGGTAAAAAATGCCAGGAAAGAAACACAGTAACATCTTTACAGATTTCATTTATTTAAGAGTTTTGGGGGTGGGGTGGTGGTATAAATGATTAAGTGCTGGGTTGCAAAATGAAAGGACGGTTGGAGGTTGTACTCCACCCAGAAGCACCTTAAGTGGAAGGCCTGGTGACTTCATTTTAAAGTCGACCGTCAAGAATCCTCTGGAGCAGAACAAGGCTGTGACATAGGAGGCTGCTACGAATGAGGACGGACTAGATACTGGTGGCTGGTGTTTACATAATAGCAAGAATAAGGGGTCACAACTAATCAACTCTCTCAAGACAGTGGGAATCATCATGTGGCTTTTCAACCTCTCTTCAGATTCAAGTGGGATACTGCAGTGAAGTGACATTTCTTCATGTGGATCCTCTATCCACGTCTTTATAGCCCTCACTAAATGACTGAGTGGGTCCAGGCGAATAGAGTGTAAGAAACATTGACAGAGGGGATTGATCCGTTCTTCCCCTGTCTATATGTCACCTCCAAAGCAGGAACAGAGGAAAATCCCAGGACCATAAAGAAAGAAGGGCCCGCAGTGGAGCAGCACATTCAAGTTCTTTGTCTGAAGTGTCAGAGGCCCAAAGACCATGGGACAGAGCAAAGAATGTCATTTGGACCAGAGACCAGAGGCTGAGGCAAAGAGATCCTGAGGCGTAACAGAGGCAGTGCCAAGACTGTGGCAGGTGGACTTCTGGGCCCAGAGGCAGAGTTCATGGGCCACATGGCTAAAAGGATGAAAAGAGGCCCTGCTGAAGCCAATGGCTGTACCCTCACTGTCACTGATTCTAACAGGAAGTTACCTGCTAACTTCCCTCATAAACCCCCTTAATTGTATTGTTGGTGAGTTCTGTGTGGCCATTTCTAGGCATCAATGAAATCAAACTTACACTTAACATCAAACATCTATCGGACTGAGCCCTGGTGGCGTAGAGTGGTTGTGTGCGGGACTGTGGCCATTGCAATGTAGTATCTAAGCCAGCACAGAAGTAGAGTGTCGATAAAAGTTCAAATTGGGGCTGAGCCCCAGTGGCGTAGTGGTTGTGCGCGGGACTGCGGCCCACTGGGACGGAGGTTCAATTCCAGCAGTGGGGCTGGGCCTCCTACTCCCACCACCGGAGAGCAGTGATGCCCCCAAAAAAACAAAACAAAAATAAATAAATAAATAAATAAAAGTTAAAATTAAAAAAGAAGAAGAAGGAATGCCTTGGAAGGAATGATTGGTGTCAAGTCAAAATGATGAAGAGTGGAAACGTTTCTGACGGCTACATTAGGTCTTGGGCTGGTGAGGAATTGGATTCTCCTTTGTGGTGTAGCCCCAAGAGGTCAGATGTGAAACCCAGGGCTGTTTTTTGCTGCTATTTAAGAATACTAAAAACAAGTATGTTCTTTTAATAGATAATTTGGTAAAACTATATATTTTTTAGAATTACAAGCTTACTTAATTGGCCAGTTCTGTTCATGGTATGGCCAGCAACTCATGAATGAGGTGAGTATATTGCCCACTCTGTGTGCTGTAGCATTGTCGTGTTAAGCTCTGTGTACACTGAAAGGAAACAGCTCCGCCCCGCGCCATCGTCACCATTGCTCCCATGTTTGAGCCCTCTGTTGCAACCACCGTGCCACTCAAGCTCACCTCTTCCTGGGATTCTCTGCTTAGTCTCTGTTGAAACATCAGAGCAACCCAAACCCACACTTGACTTCTGCCAAATTCTCATTGGAGGCAACAAATGACTTGCCTGTCAATACCTCAAGGAGTGGCAGAGTTTCGAACATGATCCCCAAAGATAGTTTTAAAATCCTTAGAAACTAGACATGCATTTTTTTTTTTTTTACTTTAAGTGCAGTCTTTGGTCTCTCTTAAATGGTATCAAAATCTCCAGGGACTATCGAGGTAACTGGAGCATACAGATTCCATATAATTCACGGACTAATTTAGTCTGAATCCATAATGAGTAGACGGCAAATAATTCATTCGCAATATTCGTTTCTTGGAAGTGAAGTGCTCAACGTGGGGAAGGCAGGGGTGCTTTAAAAAGAGATGTTAATATTTTACTTAAGATGTTTCAACATTCGCAGTTTTAAAAGAAAAACCCAACACTTTAAAAACAAATCGGTACTTGGTCAGTTGACCTCCCTCTTGACCCTACCTGAAATTGTTCTAGGTACAGGTATTTCTTGCTTGCTCCCTGACAAAAATTTCCTCCCTGGGCTCTTAAATATTCACGGTGATCTTTTTCTTATCCATTATTTGTCTTTTTATTTTGTATTATTATTATATCCTTACCGCTTCCTTTGTTTCTTTCTGCTGTGTTTTCTAGTATGTGAAGCCCAGGACTGGATGCATAGAGATAAGAACTGATGCAAGGTTTTATAGGAGAGGTAGGAGGAGGGGGAGGGGGCTGGGGGAGCCAAAAAATGTACATGCGAGAGGGGAGGGAGTACTAGGATTGATGGTGATTACACAACTTACTTTAAAAGTGATTTAACCATGGTGGGAGGGAATGTTCTAAAGTTTATTGTGGTAATGATTGTACAACTCTTCTGAGTATGACTGAACTATTGAATTGTGTGATATGTGGATCGTGCTAATAAAACTGTTACAAAAACAAATCAGGCTTGATAAAATAGTACTCATGCTAACGAAAAATTAATCTACAAAGCACAGAGGTCCAAGTCCAAATTGCAGGACAATAATGGAAGCTGTTGGGTTCAATTTCTATGCCATCAAAGTCCTCCTCATCATCTCCATTGTCATCAAACTGGATTTCATCATCATCTCCAGGGCCCAATGTTTCCATTTCATTGATTTCTGCATGCTCTGGAAGCTCACCAGAGGTCATCCGACTTCTCATTTTATCTGTATTATATTTAAAATCATATTTGCTTCCTTATCCTGATAGTCTCGCAGACCAAGATAATGTCTGAGGTATATTCATGGAAACTTTTCCCCTGATGTGACAGTCTCTTTACATCAGTGGTTCTCAATCTTCCTAATGCTGCAACCCTTTCATACAGTTCCTCATGTTGTGGTGCCCCCCCCCCCACCATAAACTTATTTCCATTGCTACTTCATCACTATTATTTTGCTACTGTTATGAATCAGGGGACCCCTGTGAAAGGGTCATTTGACCCTCAAAGGGATCACAATCTACAGGTTTGAGAAACACTGCTCCACGCCATGGATGGCCTCTAACCATCCATTCCCTAACTTTTTGATGGCCTATGCATATTCCTGTTTGTCTTTGCTAAACACCAGCTTCTTTTATTTCAGACTCATTCTCATGCTTTCTTATACCCTGATCTTACCTCCTTTTACCTTCCTTCTTAGGCTTGGTGCTGACACTCATTTGAGTTTGACTTCTTTGTGTAGATTCCTCGGAGGGGAGTGAGCTTGAAGCAGGCCCTGGAGGTTGAGTCCCAAACTCTTCGGAGAACCTTTCCGTGCAATCTTAATATATGAGGGACTTTTCTTTGAGAAATAAATGCCACAGCTTTTGGTCATCAAAATCTATTACATCCATACTAACTGAGACAAAGAATAGATGATTAAAATTGAGAAAAGGCTGATTATGCACTACCAACATTTCATTGAATTTGTTTACATAGTGGGACAGTATAGGGTCATGATTGCATAGGATATCTCAGTTAATTGGCCTAATAATTTGTTTACTGCTTCTATTCTACCTCCCACTTCCTTGTGTAGTCTCTGGGTTTCTTAAAAGCTTGCGACTGAGCCCTGATGGCCTAGTGGTTGTGTGCAGGACTGCAGCCCACAGGGTTGACAGTTCAAATCCAGCAGCAGCTTTCCAGAGCAAGGCTGGGCTTCCTACTCCCACCAGGGCAGTGATGCCACACACACACACACACACACACAAAAGCTTGCAAGCAGCCATCCAATGTACCATTGGTCTGTTTCCTGAAGTAATAGAGAGTCCAAAAAAGGAAGAAGACAGGGATTGTGTGGCTAATTGCTTCCAGGAACATGTGTCTGCTTTGCTGAGACAGGGACTGGATGGTGGCCAGCTACAATTACTGAACATTTTGATCTAAGAGTCTATAGAAAAATCTTGAGCCAAAGGGAGGGATGCATACAATTCCAAATTCTTATGGCCTCCAGCCTTTGTCACTGGAAGCTGGATGACTTTCTGAAAATGACCATCACAAGTTGGCAAACTGACATTCACAAGCCCTACGTGTGCATCTCTTTCGTATATATATGGCTCTGAAAAAAAATTGAAAAAAAAAAAAGCACACAATTCAGAAAACGGTGATTTGTTTGTAAAATATTTATTAAAATCATCTTACTGGGGCTCATACAACTCTCATCACAATCAATACATACATCTATTGTATGCAGACCCCATGTGTACATTTGTTGCCATCATCATTCTCAAACATCCTCCTTCTACTTAAGCCCTTGGTATCAGCTCCTCATATTTCCCCTTCCTCCCCACCCCCTCCCTCATGAATCCTTAATAATTTACAAATTATCATTATTTTGTCATATCATAAACTGTCTGATGTGTCCCTTCACCCACTTCCCTGTTGTCCATACCCCAAGGAGGGAGAAAGTTATATGTGGATCCCTACAATTGGTTCTCCCTTTCTACTCCACCTCCCCTCCACACTCCCAGTACCACCACTCTCACCATTGATCCTGAAGGAATCATATGTCCTGAATTCTCCATGTTTCTGGCTCCTATCCTTACCAGTGTATATCCCCAGGTCCAGCCAGAAATGTAAGATAGAATTGGGATCATGATATTGGAGGAGAGGAAGCATTTAAGAACTAGAGGAAAGTTGTATATTTCATTGTTGCTACACTGTACCTTGACTGACTCATCTCCTCCCCATGACCCTTTTGTAGGGGGATGTTGTTTCCCCTACTGATGGACTTTGGTTCTCCAATCTGTACTCCCCCTCATTTATAATGATAACATTTTTAGTTCTTCGATGCCTGATACCTGATCCCTTTGACACCTTGTGGTCACACAAGCTGGTGTGCTTCTTCTATGTGGGCTTTGATGCTTCTGAGCTAGATGGCCGCTTGTTTACTTTCAAGCTTTTAAGACCCCAGATGCTATATCTTTTGATAGCCGGGCACCATCAGCTTTCTTAACCACTCTTCCTTATGCATTTGTCTTCAGTGGTCATGTCGGTAAGGTGAGCATCATGGAATGCCAATTTAATAGAACGAAGTGTTCTTGCATTGAAGAAGTACTTAAGGGGTGGTCCAATGCCTATCTGCGGTCTTATTACTAACCCTATAAGTATATGCACATTGATCTATTTCCCCATAATCATATATAAATATATTTACCTGTGTACATGCCTGTATTTAGACCTCTATAAGTGTGCTTTACCTCCCTGTTCTTTGGTCTATTTCCTTTTACTTTCCTCTTGTCCCACTATCGTGCTCAGCCTTCATTTGGATTTCAGTAATTTCTCTCTGTTACATTACTCTTGATCAATCCCTATCAAGCCTCTCACACTCACCTTGTCACTGATTTTGAATCACTTCATGTTCCCTTATCCCTGTGTTGGTCAACACCACCTCCTTTCCCCCACCTCCCCATCTCCCATGTCCTCTGGAACCATCAGTCCCATTGTTTTCTCCTCCAGACTGTTCACCCAGCCTATCTTATTTGGATAGTCTTGCAGAGATAATAATATGTACAAAAGACCCCAAGACATTGTAAGATTTGATGTCTTTGGGGTTTTTTTTTTGGTTTTTTGTTTGTTTTTTTTTTTTTGCGTATGCTGTTAGCTAAAACCTTTAGTAAGATATTAAATAAAAGTGGGGACAAAGGGCATCCTTGTCTGGTGCCCTTTTTCAGTGGGATTGTGTTTATTCTTTCTCCATTGACTATCACTTTGGCTGTTGGTTTTTCATATATAGCTTGCATTGTATTGAGGAATTTTCCTTCTATTTCTTCTTGTGTCTTAAACAGGAATTTGTGTTGGATGCTGTCAAATGCTTTTTCTGCGTCTATCAATATTATCATGTGGTTCTTACAGTTTTTCATGTCAATGTGGCAAATGATACTAATGGTCATTTGTTAAACCATCCCTGCATCCTGAGTATGAACCCCACTTGGTCATGGTGAATTATTTGTTTTATATACTTTTGTATTCTATTGACCAGTATTTTATTAGGGATTTTTGCATCAATGTTCATTAAGGATATTGGTCTGTAGTTCTTGATTCTTGTGGGATGCTGGCCCGGTTTCGGTATCAGTGTCATACTAGTGTCATAGAAGGAGTTCAGGAGTTTGCCATCTTTTTCTATGGTTTGGAAGAGTTTGTGGATTGGTATCAGTTCTTCCTTGAATGCTTGGTAGAATTCTCCTGTAAAGCCATCTGGTCCAGGGGATTTTGATGTTGTTGTTGGTAATCCCTTGATAACCTTGTCTATTTCTTCTATTACTATGGATCTGTTGAGATTCTTGATGCCCATTGGGGAGAGCCTAGGAAGGGATGGTTATTCAAGAATTTGTCCACGTCTTCCAAGTTGTTGAATTCATGGGTGTACAGTCCTTTGTGGTACTGTGTAATTATCCTTTTGATTTCATTAGGATCAGTTGTAATGTTCCCTCTCTTATCCCTCACTCTTGCTATTGAAATGTGTTACCTCCTTTCTTTGCTTAAGTCTACAGTTCCTAGTGGTTTGTCGATTTTGTTAATCCTTTCAAAGATCTAACTATTAGCAGCATTAATTTTTCCCATTGTTTTCTTATTTTCCCTCTTCTGAATTTCAGCCCTGCTTTTTATTATTTTTCTTTTGCTATTAGTAGGGTTGTCCTGCCTACCCTGCTTTAGTTGTAATTTCTGTGCCAGCATATCAGTTATGAGATGCTCTTCCTTTTTCAGGTGTGCCTGTATTGCTATGAAACTTCCTCTGATAACTGCCTTTGCTGTGTCCCATAAGTTTTGGTATGTCATGTTTTCATTCTCATTGGCTTCTAGAAATTCCTAATTTCATCTCTGATCTGGGCCAATATGCATTTATCTTGCAATAAAGAGCTATTCATCCTCCAATTATTTGCTTTTGTTTTCTTCACCTTCATTTTGTTCATTTCCAGTCTTCTGACACAGCGGTCAGAGATAGAGGTCTATATATCAATGTGCTTAAATTTATGTAGATTTACCTTATGGCCTAGCATGTGGTCTACCTTCAAATATGTGCCATGTGGGCTTGAAAAGAATGAATTTCTTTGTATTCAGATGAAAAACTCTACAGATATCTATTAAGTCAAATTGTCTAATTGTAGTGTTTAGAGCTCTAGCCTCCCTGTGTTTCTTTCCCTGTGATATGTCTTTCTCAGAGAGTGGTGTATTGAAGTCAGCCACTATAATTGTTGAGGCTGTGACTTCTTTCACCTTTTGGAGTGTTTGGTTAACATAATCAATGGGTCTCTCATTCAGGCATTCAGGGAATATATGTTTAAAATGCTTATTGGTTCGTTGTCTATTGTTCCCTCGAGCATAATGTAGTGTCTCTCCTTATCTCTTTTTGCTTGTTTGTTTGTTTTTTGGCATCACTGCCCTCTGGTGGTCGTGGGAACTACCCAGGCTTGCTGATGCTGGATTTGAACTGCCCTCCTTATCTCTTTTTATGGTTTGCACTTTGAGGTCAATTTTATTGGAGATTAGAATTGCTACCCCTGCTTTTTTTTGAATTGCCGCCTGCTTTATATGCCTTTCTCCAGCCTTCGATTCTCAGCCTATTTTTGTCTGTAGTCTTGAGATGTGTCTCCAGTAGGCAGCAGATTGATGGGTTGTGTTTTCTAAGCTAGTCTTCTGGCCTCAGTTTTTTGATTCCCAAGTTCAGTCCATTGATATTTAGGGTTATTATCTCCATCTGTGGAATATGTGATGTCATCTTGTACCTTTTGTGTTGGGTGTTTCCCTACTTCCCTTTCTTTTCAGTGTGTTGTGCATCTGTGTGTCAAGATTGATCATTCTTGACTTCTTTCCACCCTTAAGCCATTCCTATTTTCGGGGGCTGTTTTCTCTTTTCTGTCTGCTGGATGAGATTGTTCTCTGTGACAGTTTCTTATTTATGCTTGATGAGTGCTTTTCTTCTGCCCATACTGGGTCAGAAAGGATCTTTTGTAGGGCTAGGTTTCTTCTAAAGTATTCTTTGAGTTTTTCCTTGTCTGGGAAAAAAAATCTTACTTCTCCATTTTTCTTTATAGATTATTTGGCTGGGTATTCTTGGGTTTGCATTATTTTCCTTCAATTTTTGGAATATATTACTCCACTCTCTCCTATTCTTCATAGTAGCCACTGATAGGTATGAACATATTCTTATTTGGGAAACTTTATATGTGATTGCTTCCCCCCCCCCTAGCTGCTATTATTATTTTCACCTTTTCCTCAAAGTTGGATAGCTTAACTATTATATGTCTTGATGACTTCTTGGGGTTCAGTCTACTGGTGTTCTTTTAGCCTCCTGAATGGTTGCCTGGTTTTCATTCATTAAGTTGGGGAAGATTTCTTCCAAGAGTTCTCTATTAGGCTGAGCCCCAGTGGCATAGTGGTTGCGTGTGGGACTGCAGTCCACAGGGTTGACAGTTCAGATCCAGCAGCAGCTCTCCAGGAGCAAGGCTGGGCTTCCTACTCCTACCAGGGTAGTGATTCCACAAAACAAAAGAATTCTCTATTGTTGCAGATGACTTTTGTTGTGTGTCTTCTTCCGCTAATCCAATAATCCTGCCGTTGTTCCTCTTCATAGCATCAGACATAGCTCTTACATTTTTCTTCAGTTTCTCTGATGATCTCATTCGGTTTTTGTTCACGTTTGTTAAAGTCCACTTGGCTATCCTCTAGATCACTGGTGTGGTTTTCTGCTTCCTTCAGTCTATTCGTGGTCCGTGAGTCTGCTGTTGGTTTTTGTTATCTTGCCCCTAAGCTCTTGTACTTCCCTTTGATGTATGGACTTTATCTCATCTGTCATTTCATCCTTTTTCTGAGTTGTTTCCCCATTATCCTGCATGACTCCAAGCAGCATTCTGAAAATCTCTTTCTGTGGCATGTCAATGTCTGCTTCTCTTATGCACGTTGTTAGGTTCAGGACATCTTCTGCCACTGCCTTTTGTTTCTCCTGTTTTTTCACTGAGTTTGCTGGGGCTCATTGCTGTTTGCACTGTGTTGTTTTAGAGGAACCAGGTGCCATTTTCCAGGGAGTGGAAGAACTCTGGCTCTCTCTTGGAGACTCACAGAAATGTGTCTGAACTTCCTGTGACTAATTACACTATGGAATTAGCCTATTGCTCTATCCTCCTGTGGATTCAACCAGCATTGTTATTTGGAGGGCAAGTTGGACAGTCCTCTCAGGGACCACTGATTGGATTGTTTTGGACCCACAAAGGCTCTGCTGTACTCAGTGATCTCACTAGAATCCGTGATGGTGCAGCCATCAAGGCAGCTTGGGGTACTGTGGAGAGTGCGTGGAGCTGCCCGTTGCAAGGGGAGTGCTACAGAAGACTGGTGAGTTATCTACTTCTGTGTAGAGCACTGTGAATGGTGGGCAGAATTGTCCTGATCAGGGAGATGGCTGCAGAGGTTGGACGGTGGTTCCCACAGCAGTGTGGAACTTTTGCTAGTGTTGGCTGGACTGCCGTGGGCCGTGTAAGGCACTCAGGCAGGCTAGAGAAAGTTCCCTCAGTCAGGTGGAACCACAGAAGATAGATAAGAGCGCTCCCAGCCACACAGGCTGAAATTCCCCTGTAAGAAATTGGGCAGACTATCCCCTGGTGGGGGGTGAAGGGTCTTCTCCAGACTCAGGCTACACTCCACAGTGGGGCCCACCTAACAGGATGTAACAAGTGTAATTTCCCTAGGCTAAGGGGAGTGTTCTGGCGTGTGAATCCAAATGGAAAAGACCAAGAGGGGAAAACACCGAGGGAACTAAGCCTGCTGGGACTGTGGGGGGATAGAAGAGAAGGAACCCAAAGCACCTATGTAACTAAACCCCAGTTCCTGACCATGGGGCTTCAAGGGTTTAATCCCTGCCCCGTGCTGGTGACAAGTGGTGGCTCTGTTGAGATAATGCCCCTATGCCAGCTCCAAATGACCCTGGCTCTGGCTCAAACAGTGGCACACAGTGGCAGGGCTAGGGTCAAACCTTTACTGCTTAGCCAGTAAAGGTTAGCCAACCTTTACTGCTGTAAGCCAAAAGCTCCCAGCCTCTCAAAACCTTGTGAATCTGTGCCTACTTACCTTTATGATGCTCCCTCTGGCACTAAATTTCTCTTAGTAACTCTCCTTGGCTGATTTCTGCTGCGCCCCTCTGGTCTGTATTCCTCAGTCACCATCTTTCCATAAGTCCCCATAGAAATATTTTTCATGGCTCTTGATTTTTACATTGTCGTGAGGAACAGCATTGGCTCTTTGGTCTCAAAAGTGAAAAAGGTCTGCCTGAAAACTACACTTGGGCTGAGCCCTGGTGGCGTAAGTGGTTGAGTGCAGGACTGTGGCGCGCAGGCTTGGCGGTTCAAATCCAGCGGTGGCTCTCAGGAGCGGCACTGGGTAGCGCCCATGACCACCATAGGCAGTGATGCCCACCAAAAAAAAAAAACTACACTTTTTAAGAACTACCTGTATGATGCTGAACTGACAACACTCTTAAGCGAGGTAGGAACCTCAGAGACGTGCTAAGTTTATGTTAATGAAGGAGTAACTCAGAAACGGTAGGTGAGAATGGTTACAACTTGAAGAATTAATGTCATTAAGTTGTACGTGTAGAAAGGGTTGCTTTTGCTGTGAAGTAAAAAATATACTGCTGCTAGGGTTCTAGTTTACACATCTATAAGCTTATTCTAAACAAAATGTGCCATCCGGGGAAGGCTGAAGATAAGTTTGATGAGTAATACACTTGTCTTACTCTCATTACCCCAAACCAAACTCAAACCCACTGCCGTGGAGTCCATGTCAACTCACACTACCTCCAAGTTTCTAAGACTAACTCTTTACGGGAGTAGAAAGTCCCAGCTTTCTCCTGCGGAGCTGGCTGGTGGTTTCAAACTGCTGACCTTGTCACTGCAGCCTGGTGTATAACCAGTTGTTTCCTAAGTGCTGTATTGGGGCAGTTAGCTTCAAGGCAGAGATGTCAGCTCAGAAGGTTATGGAGACTGACTTTGGGAATTCCCAAGGGGTAATCTCAATTTTCTAAAGGCACAGATCATCACGAGGTTTTATTATTTTTATTTTTTAAATTTTTTTGTTTTTGCAGGCATCACTGCCTCTGGTGGTCATGGGCGCTACCCAGCCGCTGCTGGATTTGAACTGCCAAGCCCGCGGGCTGCAGTTCCGCACTCAACCAATTACGCCACCGGGGCTCAGCCTCATCGCCACCGGGGCTCAGCCTCATCACGAGGTTTTATTATGAAGGCATTCTAAAAAGAAAATTGCAAACTTGACTTGAGATGTAAGGTGTCACCTAGAGGGCTAAGGTGTACCTGTCCCAAGTCATCCAATAATTTGAAGTTGGACAATGCATCAGGAAGAATGAAGAAAAACGATGCCTTTGGATTATGATATTGGTGAAGAATATAGAAAGTGGCATCATGGACTGCCAGGAGAACTTCTGGGAAGAAGTACAGCCAGAATGCTCCTTAGAAGGGAAGATGGTGAGATTTTATTTGACATACTTTGGACAAGTTATCAGGAGAGGCCAGTTCCTGGAAAAGGATGTGACACTTCACAAAATTGAAGGACGGTGAAAATGAGGAAGACTCTTATGGAAAGGTAATGGCACCATGGCTGCAACCAGGAGCTCGACTGTAACAACTTTTTGTGACGATGACACGACGATTGTACATAGGGACGCTGAGAGTCAGGACTGGCCAACGTGTAACAACCTTGGCCCCGATAGAGAGAATGTTTGTGTTTGTACTGCTCATGCAGACTGTTTTAAACAGATGGTGTTCAGACATGATGCACACCAGTTTCCATTTTTATTAAAGTTATCTTTTTCTAGGGAATATATTACACTTAAAGTTCTATAACATAAAGGTCAAACTTTATATTTTTATTTTAAAAATGTAAACATAAAACAATCCACCCCTTCCTCCCCAAGCTGACTCAAAGTGAAAAACAAACAAAAAACTTTCAGGCAAGTTCTTTCAGAAGGAGTAGCACAGCAAGCACATGGCACGAACGACTGGTGTCCACCGTGAAGTGGGTCTTGGAAGTCCACCTTCTCTTGCTAGGCTGAGTCAACCATAGCTCTTCTTTGCCACTCAGTGCCCAGGGCATGGCTGGGTGGTGCCAAGGCCCTGAGCACACAACTCTGTCAAGCGCCCAACGTGCAAGCTGGTCCCCTGCAGGGATAGGACCCAGGCAGCAGTGACCTCGCCTTCTGGAAGAGGATCTGTCCAGAGGATTAGACCCCGGACAATTCTGAGCAGTCATTTAATCGTTTTACAAATAAGGAACTTGAGTCTTTGGGGCTCAATCAGCAAAGCTCCTAATACTGCAGCTAACAGGGATATAATTTTATGTATCTTCCTAAAACTCAATCTCATAAATTTACATTTCAACTTCATTATCGTAAAGCCTAAGCCAACATATTAAGCTGAAAAGGAATTTTAAGCATAATTTATAACATCTTCACTGGTCAGAACAAAAATAAGTATCCAATAGGGAAAAATGTAAGGGTTCTTTGTAAGATAGGAATGGGCGTCTTTCGGAATTGTGGAGGGATCCATGTTGAGACTACCTGGCGGCTTGCAGCTTCTTTCAAGCTGTCAGTCAGCACAACGCTACTCACATGGCTTTTACTTCCTTCCTGCAAATTCTGTTCTTGAAAACCTGAGACAACATTCGATATTTTGGTCAATTCTCATAAGATCAAAATGAACCTAACTCTGAACTGAGAACTGAGGTAGTCTTTTCCCCCCCAAGCACGTGATCCTCGTTGAGTCGGAAGGGGACCCCAAGCTACTATTCCTCTACTGGCAGCTCTCCACGTCCCCCCGCCATCTCCCATGTCCCCTCGCTTCTGCCATGGCTGCAGCTCACTCAGTCTCTGGATCACAGTGAACTGGTTTTGTCTTTGCAAACACCAAGGGCATAGCCAGTCACAGGATAACAATAGTAAGCCATTCCAACCTCTTTTGTTCCTTGCGGAATTCTAGCCTTGAAATGTCACGGTTTTAAAGTCGTTGTCTTTGCTTCATTGTCATATACTAAATGACAAAAACGTGCATCATTAACACTTTTACAGGTGCAGCAGCGAAGTCTTCAGGGGGTTCACAAAGCAAAATCAGTAATAAGTAACCTCTCCAGCCTTACTGTAGAGAAGCAAGACACTAGTGCAGTTAATGGACCTCCGGAACTTAAGATTTCTTGATGCTCTTCATCAAGTTTCATATTTGTGCAGAGACAACACTGGGCTACCAGACCCCAAGCTTAATAAATATATATAGAAAAAAAGTCATCTATAATATTTTCTCCAGAAAGTCTTTAGTGCAAATATAATCATTTCAATAAAAAATAAAGCAAAAAATATCTTTCAAGTATAAAAAGCACCGTGCTCAGAAACAATATTCTCTAGGGGGACAATAGTCAGAAGAAAATTTAACCTGCTACTGTGAATCTCTACTATATTATGAACTCATAGCATTTTTAGTGGAATTCTTTACATAACTTTATAGGATAAATTACAGTCATGATATATATCTAAGTTTAGATTAGTGTACCATTCCTGAAAAGTCTCTTTGCCAACTTTGCGCAATCCAAAGCCTGCATGCCACAGGCAGGAAAGTGAGCACTGGTGTGCACGTCCTTCGTGACTGTTAGCTTCCCTTCCACTGAAGTTGGCTTTGCTAAACCACCAGTTTTTCACAAAGACAAGCATCTCCGACTTAAAACTGCATAGCACTGAGCCCCTTTACATTCAAGAGCTTTTTCTTTATGCTGGGGCTGCTCTTTGGTGCTGATGTCAAGCTGGAGTTACTCTTTAGGGGCTGCGCAGCTCACTCAGATAGCAGGTTCTGAAGGGCACTGCTCAGTGACTGGATGCCAACAAGGCAACCAACCAAAGAAAGAAAGAATATGTGGACAGGAACTGTTTGAGAGCTGTGTTTGTCATGTTATGCGGTCTAATTAACATTTGACAGAGAACTTGGACATCTCTTATCATTAGACTTTGAGATTGGATTAGATGGCATTGGCCATCTAGGGGACCAGGCCGGCATTCCTTCTGGGGAGCAAACTCTCCAAGACTCAGAGAGAAGTATGGCATGCAAAGGCAATTTCCCACCCTCTCTGGACTGTGGAGTGAGTTCTTTTGGACAGGTATGGCGCCAAATGCCCTCTGCTATGAGTCAGCAGTCTGGGCCAGCTTGTTTTGACTTATCACCAAAACCAAGTTCACTGCCATTGCGGTAAAGTCTTCCCCTTTTCCTTAAAAAAAAAAAAAAAAAAAAATTCAGAACATATTCCAAGTTTTGTTGTAATACTTAGCTGAATCGACAATACATATATACTTGTTTAATACCTCTCTATACTAGAATTTCTTCTAAATCATTCTTAGTATAAAAGGCATAGCTTTGCTTTTCCTGGATGACATTTATCATAGCTACTGCCTTGGGGGGCGGCGGGGGGAAGCCACAATATTTCCTTTTGTTTACAGTGCTTTGATGGGACAGATTCCACCCCCCTCTGCTTTCAAGTAATTATTGAACTTGTGGAGCATACAGTTAGTTGAGTATAGGTAAAGCTGGACCCGGAATACCAACAATTCTGAGCCTCAAGAGTAAACCTGGCTTGAAAAAGACAAGCATGGTTAAGCCATCATCTTTAGCAAAAACAACCGAAGAAAACTCTTTAAATGACAACAATTTAAGTATATCGTGTATATGGTCATTAGAATGCATAACATGGATTAAAAATCCCAATTCCCTTGTTTTTAGATCTAAGGTTGTCTGTCTGATACTTCAAGTTCACAGTCCCAAACTTAATAATATTGCATCATTAGCTGCTCTTCCCAGTTATCTGTATGGGCACTGGAACGTCTCCTCACTTTTAGTCCATGAAAGCACTGAGGTATGTAATCAGTCTGAAAATGCCACCCATGATCTCTTTTCGATGGAAAAATGCCAAAGAGGTTATGCATCCTGGGACGTAGGAAGATCCGATGCCTTGGAATTTCTCCTGCTTCTCCAAGCTCTGCGGCGGTCGGGTGGTTGATGGAGAGTGCTGGCTGGGAAGCACCCTGCAGGGTCTCCCCATCGCCAGCACGTCCTGACTAAAGTCAGGAGTGCCACTTCCGGCATCTGTGTAAGCTGGCCCTCATCTGAACTTTGTGCTTTGTGCAGAGGAACACCACACAAAAGGAGGTCTGGACAGCTCATGCCTTCATTCCTAGTGCCACACGCACAGGAGAAATCCAGCCAGCAGAGGGAATAGATTGGCCAGCAGGAGCCAGAGGGTGACCACCAGGTTGGAGGAACAGGAACAAAGATCTAGGGTTAAAAAAGAAGCACATTCTATACACATTTTTGTAACAGATCTCAACACCGAACATTAACAGATTAGTACAGGTGACTATTGAAAGGGAACAAGAACCACCTTGGAGAGTGGAATTGCTTTCTGAGGAAATAATTATTCCAACTACACACAAAGCTTTAAAACAAAATATTAATGGATATAAAGTATTTATAAAAGAAAGATAATCTGTATCTCTAATACCAAGGTTAAAACAAAGGTTGGGCGGGGGTTATAGGGGAGACTCAGTTATCTTCACTACTCTAAAATGGATACAAGGCTGTCTGCTGTCTTCTGGTCTTTCCTGGTCCTTCTAGAGTGACTATATACTTTGTCACCCTAAACCAAGGCATCTTGAGAATAAAAGGGTGTTCTATTGATAACTAACTAAACAACAAACACATCTTTCCTCTATCTCGCTACCCATCTGTCATTTTGTCATGCTGCTGGCTGGTGTGTTGCTATGACGGTAGAAGCTATGCCACCGATATTTCAAATGCTGTCACCCATGGTGGGCAGGTTTCGGCAGAGCTTCCAGACTGAGACAAACTTGAAAGAAAGGCCTGGCAACCTACTCCTGAAACTGACAAGTAATCCTGATGGACCCGACAAAAGACTGGCCAACTCTCTGGGTCTGCCAGTTACTGGGAGTGATCAACTGCTAAAAGAGGCCATCGCATTCAGTAACTAGAAGACTAAGGAGGGTCACGGAGACCCTCAGAGGGGTGGGCTGGCACACAAACCACAACAATAAGCTAGAGCACCATGGAAACTGAGAGAATGACACCGCCTGGGCAACACTCCCTTCTTTGGTACATAGGGCTGCCATGAGTGGAGGCAACGGATGGCCACTGGCAACAACCCATCTATCCACCAATCATTCCAGACTTGAGTTTGAAACAGCTTTGGGAACCAGGACCATCTACTTCTAAATAACACTGGATCTCCTAACTAAGAAGACTGTTTTCTAAAGTAATTTTCATAATATAAACATTTTCTATAGCAGTCAGGAGACCAGGTCAACTTATTTAAGGACAAGTTGTCCTTTTTAATATTTTGAACATTACAGATGGGTCTTTAAAGAACCAACCAGTTTCAAGTCTGCCTAACTGTCCAGCTGCAGACGGGGTGAAATGATAATGTCAACATAATGGGGGCTATCCTTCTGAGCATGGTGTGCAACAAAGATTTTAGAAATTATTTCCCAAATGATAAAGTAGCTGGGATCTTAAAGGCCTGAAGGTGAACAAGTGGCCATCCAGCGCAGAAGAAGCAAAGCCCACATAGAAGCAGCACACCGACCTCTGTGATCACGAGGGGTCAAAGGGAGCAGATATCAAATATCAAAGAGCAAGAATCAAGGGCTGAGCCCTAGTGGCGTAAGTGGTTGAGTGCGGGACTGAGGCCTGCGGGCTTGGCGGTTCAAATCCAACGGCGGCTCTCAGGAGCAGCGCTGGGTGGTGCCCATGACCACCAGAGGCAGTGATGCCCCACCCCCACCCCCCCAAAAAAGAACAAGAATCAAATCAATAAGAATGAGGGGGAGAGCAAGGTCTACCTGTGGGCAATTGGACACCCCCTTACAGCGGAGTCACGGGGAGGAGATGGGTCAGTCAAGTTGCAGTGAGGTAGCAATGAAGCATAAAACTTTTCTCTAGTTCCAGAAGGTTTCCTCCCCCTAATCAACATGGTCCCAACTCTACCTTGCAAGTCCAGCTGGACTGGAGGAGGTGCACTGGCAGAGATGAGAACTGGAAACACAGGAAACCCAGGGCGGATGAACCCCTTGGGGCCAGTGGTGAGAGTGTAGTTATCAGATGGGTGGAGGGAAGGTGGGGTGGAGACAGGGAGCCAACTGTGGGGATCTACAGATTGCTTCCTATCTGGAGGACGAACATATGGAGGAGTGGACACGGGGAGATGTCGGGCAGTGTAAGATATGACAAAACAATAATAAGTTATAAAGTAATGAGTAATGAGGGAGGGAGAGGGAGGATGGAGGGAAAGAACAGAAGCTCATATCAAGGGCCCAAGTGGAAAAGTGGATATTAGGAGAATGTACGTGGGCAGGCAAGTGAGTGTGCGTGGCACAGTATATGTAACTATATATTGAACCATGTATGGTGAAAAGCGGTGCACGAGCCCCCAATAAAATGATTTAAAAAATAAAAATAAAACTATTTCCCTGAATGCAATCCATGAAGACCTTTTATTACTCCCCAGTGAAACCAGCTGGCATTTGTTAAATTTGTGCCTTTCAAAGTGCTGTAAATAAATCACATTGGCATCAATTGTGTATTTGTTTAAAAGTGACAATTTTAGTTTCTCACACACAAGTCATATTTCACATGTACCAGCAACGTGTTGTAAATTCTACTGTCTGGGACAGTGTAGTTGACAGGACAATTCTAGGTTCTTCTGGATACGTTCAGGAGTGGAGTTAGAACCAGACTCTGGTCACTAACACAGAGGCAGGGCCTTTTATCTCTTGGGTCTCAATTTGGCTCACATGAAAGAGGCAAGAGAAGTGCTTTTAATTCATGTTTGATACTAAAATTTCACTATTCAAACTTTAATGCATCTCTAGAATTTTTTTTTTTTTTTGTGGGCATCACTGCTCTCCGGTGGTGGGAGTAGGAGGCCCAGCCCCACTGCTGGAATTGAACCTCCGTCCCAGTGGGCCGCAGTCCCGCGCACAACCACTACGCCACCGGGGCTCAGCCCTCTAGAATTTTTTTTATCTTTCAACAATACTATTCTTTCTATGATAATACTCCTCAAAGAGAAAAAAAAATTAAACATAGGTATTTTGAAATAAATTGGGAGTTAGTCAGGCCTGCGCTTGTACCTAAATAGAATTATTTCTCATTCATGACTGTAGTCTGGTTACTTAATCTTCTTACTCCTTAATCCTCCTACATGGAAAATGGTGATAATTTCTATTTACTATAACTCTTCCCACCCACCCACCCCCGACTTTATTGGGGACTCTTATTACATTCATTACATCATTTGTATCAAGCATATTTGTACATGTTTCCATATTCATTTCCAAATATTTTCTACTTGAGTCCTTGGTGTAAACTCTTTTCCCCTCCCCCCCTCTAAAAAAATCATTTTATTGGGTGCTCATACAACGTCTATCATGATCCATACATACATCAATTGTATGCAGGCCACATTTGCACACTTGTTGCCATCACTCTCAAAATATCTTTCCTCCACTTAGGCCCCCTGTACCAGCTCCCGATGTTTCCCTTCCCTCCCCCATGAACCCTTAATAATTTACAAATTATTATTACTTTCATATCATATACTGTCCAATGTGTCCCTTCACTCACTTCCCTGTTGTCCATACCCCAGAGAGGAGGTATATGTAGATCCCTGAAAATGGTTTCCCCTTTCTATTCTACCCTCCCTTCACTTTCCCAGTATCACTACTCCTACCACTGGTCCTGAGGGATCATCTAGCCTAAGTTTCCCATGTTTCTGACTCTGGTGTACATCGGTCTAGTTGGATTTGTCTGGTGGAATTGGGGTCATGATAGTGGGTGGGAGGAAGCATTTGAGAACTAGAGGAAAGTTGCATATTTCATTGTTACTACACTGCACCTTAACTGGCTTATCTCCTCCCTGCAACCCCTCTGTAAAAGGATGTCGCTTCACCTATTGATGGGCTTTGGGTCCCCAATCTGTACTCCCCCCTATTTATAATGATATAATTTTAGTTCTTTGATGCCTGACACCAGATCCCTTCAACACCTCGTGGTCACACAGGTGAGCTACTTCCATGTGGGCTTTGTTGCTTCTGAGCTGGATGGTCACTTGTTTACATAAGCCTTTAAGACCCCAGATGCTAAATCTTTTGATAGCTAGGCAACATCAGCTTTCTTCTCCACCTTTGCTTATGCACACATTTATCTTCAGTGATCATGTTGGGAAGGTGAGCATCATGGAATGCCAATTTAATAGAACAAAATGTTCTTACATTGAGGAAGTACTTGAGTGGAGGTCCAATGCCCAGCTGCTGCCCTAATACTACTCCTTTAAGTATATGCTCGTTGATTTATTTCCCCATCATCACATATAAATATGTGCACCTATGTACGTACCTGAATTTAAATATAAATGCCCTTTACTCCCCAGTTCTTTCCTCTATTTCCTTTTACTTTCCTCTTGTCCACTACCATGGTAAGCCTCCATTTGGGTTTCAGTGTTTTCTCTCTGTTATATTACTCTTGATCAATCCCTATCGAACTTCTCTCATCCACCTTGTCACTGATTTTTGAACCAGTTGTTATTCCCTTATCCCTGGACTGGTCAACACCACCTCTTTTCCCCCACCTCTCCTTCTCCCATGCCTCCCCCCCCACCCTGGTACCTGCAGAGGTAACAATATGTACCAAAAAAAAAAAGGTCATCTTAAAATGAAGCAACCAAAGAAAATAAAACAACGATAGCAACAAAAATCTTAACTCTATGAGAGTAGAAAGCTCCATTTTTCTCCTGTAGAGTGGCTGAACTGCTGACCTTGAACTGTTGACCTTGTGGTTAGCAGTCTAAGATCTAACCACTACGCCACCAGGGCTCTAAATAGACCAAGTACCATGACCTGTCCACCTCTGACAATACAATGCAAGTCTCTTACTTAACTCTGGGATTGGGTCTGAGGATGAAAGCGACCTAATCAGAAAAATCATTCATGCACCGGCAACCCTCAAAATTCAAATTGCCCTCTCACCCGGTCCACAGTAAGAAGAGGTTAACAGCATATCTGACACTATCCAGGCCGCCACTGGTGGCACAGTGGTTAGGTTGCTAACTATAAGGTCAGTAGTTCAAAACCACTAGCCACTCCTCCGGAGAAGATACGGATTTCAACTCCTGCAAAGTGTCTTGGAAACCCACAGCAGTTCTACCCTGTCCTACCTGGCCACAGGGAGTTTTTGGACACCTACTACACATTTGTTGTATGTCACATCAAAAGGAGCAAGGATTTATAGCCAATTCTATTGAAACAGCAAAAAATCCAGCTGGTTCATTAGGAATGGTGTACAGAAAAGGGTTAACACATGGCCTGAAACTGCTCCCCATGGGGAGCCCTGACTGTACGGCTGGCCCTCGGCTGGTGTCTGGGAACTGATCCCCTCTGGACTTTCCACATGTCTTCAGCCTGGCCTGATGGTGCTCTGTGTTCCAGGGTAAGGAACGCGCCCTGGGAGGACGATGAGATGCAGAGGGCTGTAAGCCCTTCTACAGAATTATTAGAGGCAGGAGTGGTTTCGGGGACCCCTGACATATTGTCCTTTTGTTTTGGACACACGTATTAATCTCCCTAAACTCACTCTCCAGTTAAAGCCCATGTCTAGATAAAGACTCCAGGATTTGGGAAAGAGAAAATGAAAGTACACTCCTAGGAGCGGAGAAACACTGACTTGTAAGTCGAATACAGCCCTGTATTTTCAAGCAATGCAATAGCTAACGGGGTTAATGGGGTATACAAGCCCATTAAAAAACAAAAAAACAGGGCTGAGCCCCAGTGGCATAAGTGAGTGAGTGCGGGACAGTGGCCCACGGGCTTGGCGGTTCAAATCCAGCGGCAGCTCTCAGGAGCAGAACTGAGTAGCACCCACAACCACCTGACACAGTGATGCCCACAAAAACAAAAACAAACCGAAAAACAAACTTCCTGCTGAAAAACAAAAAGTTGGCTACATTTGTTAGTACTCAAATTCTAAATGTCATATTGTCATAAAACCATACAGGCCATTTAAAGAAAAATCTTAGTTGAGAATTTATGAACTGTGCTTCTATAATTAGGTCATCAGTCCATGTGAATATCTTCAGTAATGAGAAACAATCTTCTCAAGTCCATCTCTCCTTTCCATTCCAGGTGCTGGCGGTTGAACTGGCACCCATCTCTTTCCAAACAAACTCACTGCCATGGGGTCAATTCTGACTCACTGTCACCTGAGAAGGACAGTGTAAAACTGCCCAGGAGGGTTCCCGAGGCTGTAAACCTTCATGGGGACAGTCAGTCTCACCTTTTTCCAGCAGACTGGTTGGTGGGCTGGAACTACCAACCTTTCAGTTAGCAGGGCCACACAGAAGCTGCTAAGTCTTCAATCACAAATTACTGATTCTAATCCTACTCTCTGAAGTTGATGAGAGAATGAATGTGAGACAGTTAAAGTTTATTGTGCCAACCTGGCTGACAAACACATGTGGGATTAACTGAAGAGCGGAGAGACAAATGGTTTGGTGAGCCTCGCCTTTCAGGTTCTCAGGTTTCTTGCTTTGTGATGGTGGGACCAGGGTACAGCTGCCTTAGCCAGCTCCCTGCCTCAGCTGGCAAGGCTCACTTCCTGCAAGACGTCCCTGAGAAGCCACATGGACCTACCCTGATGCAGCCTGGGTGCTGGAGCAGTCGCATGGAGGTCCCTGCCAGCGCTGAGATGCTGACACGCTCCCGGATACGGCTTGCCTCCTGAAGTCGGCATCATTGCGTGTGTTTCTGTGTTGGAGGAGGGCTTTGGGGATTGGTGTTGTACCTATGGGCTAATGTTGGACTTGTGGGTTTGGGCAGCACTGGGTTGGGGTGTTTTCTTGATGTGCACTTACCCTTTATATAAACTTCTCTCTTTTTTGGGGGGGTGGGCATCACTGCTCTCTGGTGGTGGGAGTAGGAGGCCCAGCCCCACTGCTGGAATTGAACCTCCGTCCCAGTGGGCTGCAGTCCCGCGCACAACCACTACGCCACCGGGGCTCAGCCCTAAACTTCTCTCTTATATACATATGAGTTCCTGTGGATTTGTTTCTCTAATGTATCTCTAATTGTACAGTACAATGTATTTGCGTGAAAATCAGCTAGTTGCTCTATATCTTTCTATCTGATTTACCTGGGTTTACTAGTCTCCTTGTGTTTTTCTTTTTGTAATGGGTGAATCACTCTGAGTACACATATCTTTCTTCTAGTTATAAAATAACTAGATTAAATTTTATTGTTTTTTGTTAATTAAAAGCAGAGATTTGTTTTCTCTACAGTTGATTTAAAATGATTGGCTGAGCCCTGGTGGCCTAGTGGTTGAGTGCGGAACTGCAGCCCACAGGGTTGACAGTTCAAATCCAGCAGCAGTTCTCCAGGAGCAAGGCTGGGCTTCCTACTCCCACCAGGGCAATGATGCCACACAAAAAAATAAAAATAAAAAATAAAATGAATAGATGACCTTCAGTACATTTTTTGTGCAAGTTAGGGGTTCTTCACTCAAAAAATGTTCTGTCACTTTGTTCTTGGTGAATGGAAGTGTCAAATATATCTGCCTCAGATTTCTAATTTCTAATACAAATGGAAAGAATACTCTCCCCATAAAATTCTAATTAGAGAAAAGAAGCTCAACCTGTTTCGATGCTTCTTTGAAGAGAAGGAAGGAGGTCTGGCAGTCAGTGGGTTGAGCTGCCACCAGCAGGGTTGGGAGTTCAAACCCACCCGGCTCTCCCTCCTGAGGAGCAATGGGACTGGGTGCTTCCACAGAGAGGGACAGTCTTAGAACACCGATGTTGAGTTGCTCGGAGTGAGAATTGGCTCAATGGAAGTGGGTCTGATTTTTGAGTTTGAGGAGAAGTTTCAACAACTTGTTTTCCCCTTATTTAGTACACTCACCAAGTGGTAGAGCACGGGTCAGGTTAGCGACTGGAGGATCTGTTTCTGGGGGACAGAGGTCACAAAAGTCCCAACAGGAGGGGCAGAGTAGGTTGCCACCATGAATCCAGCCATTCATCTGAATACTGACAGGAAGGACCTGCCCGGCCCGACTACACAAATATGAAGTATCCTGGACCCAGACCTTGAGACCTTGAGGAGAACAAGAAACCTTCCAAGAGAACAGAAAAAATTAAAATAAAAACCGGGTCTCAGAAATGAGATATCACCTTCAATTGTAGGAATAGACATTAGAATTTACTGAAAACATGGCCTGAAAACATTATTTGTGATGAGGACATATTTATATCTAACCTCATATAAAGGTTAAGGTACTCAACTTCTAAGAGAATTTTACTCTTAGAAAAAGTTGGTAAAAGTTCTTACACTCTGCATCAAGGAAACTTTTAAGAATTTAATAAAAGTTCTAAATATTTTTTCCTGAAAAATATTAAGGGGATTCAAAGAGCTCACAGGAAAGTTCATTATCTTTTAATTCTGCTTTTCCAGGGACTTTTTAAGCTCCTTTGTTTGAGGCAGTTTGTAGCTTTCCAGATACCATATTTGTCGAACCGTAAGACACATCCAGTTGTTAGAGGAGGAAAACAAGAAAAAAATATTCTGAACCAGACAGTACCAGTATACTAAAATATGTTTTAAAAGAAAGCAAAATACAGTAATATTTAACAGCATAAACTCAACAGTGGTGTTAAGAACCACCATCACTTTCATTAACAAATGAGGGGAGGCGTGCGCTATGTCGATCATGTGACCTGACTGACATGGAGACTCCAGGAGGTGGGACTTCCCCTGGACACATAGCAATCCACAGCCTAGAGACAGCAGTGGGCAGTAAGTGGGTACATGGGATCATAAACAAATGTTCTGGGGTACCACATCTTCCGACCATAAGATGTACCATCGTCCCTACCCCACCCCGCTCTTTTTGTGAAAAAAGTGCGTCTTATGGTGTGACAAATAGGGTATGTAGAAAATATTAAAATTATATAATAGTGTCAAATAAGCTACTATTTGGTGACATTATCAGTAACTGTATCATTTACCTGGTAACATCCACTTCCCCAGTCAGGGTAGCTCAGCTTTCTCTCACACTTTTCCATGACAAATGCTGATTTCTGAATCAAACAAACTGAATGGGGCCCATACTTTTCGGCACCATAGTTTTTAAAAAGGTCTGAAGAAAACCAGAAAAATCTTTTTAAAGAAATAGAATCTTGACACCTGAAGCATTCCACTGTCATTGATTTAGTCACATTAGACATCAAATATGCTTAATAAAAATTTTAAGTTAGAATCAAGAGAAACATAGGTCTCCAAATTTAAATGGGGTTCTCAGTAAAGGAAGAAATTTGTCTGTTAAACACAAGAGACCTAAGTGAGATAAACATAAACAGAGGATTACGAGATACCCAGATGCTAAAAGAATAGCTTTTATGGGTGGCCTAATCAGAATCATCTCCCATAAGCCTCATGACAGGACGAGGTCAAATGATCTCTACCATGATTTTTTTTTTCAGTGTTACACCCTTTTCAAAATTTTACTAGCATCTCCAACTTGTGCCAGTTCTTGGACGTCCATAAATGCCATGCTGATTTAGTCTCAGACTAAGTACAAGACTACAGAGGCATAGGGTAGAATAAAGGAACTCTATAGTGGAGAGCAGAAGGGAGCTCCTAACTCCTAGCAATAATTTGCTATCTGAATACTTTTAAAATGGCTAAATTTTAACTTTTGAAAGTAGAGGGTCATTTTAAAATGTTATAAAAATAACTATTTTACATCAGCTTGGAAAATGTTAATTGCATAGCTAAGAAAATATCCAAAAATAAAAGCAAAATGTATTTGTTTTTAGTGAGTATATTTGATAACCTCACCAAAACATAGGGACCCATCTCTAATTCAGAAGTAAGCCAACTACAGCTTTCAGGTCACGTCCTTCCTGCCACCAGAGCACCACAGTATCCATTCACTTACACGTGGCCTCCAGTTGCTTTCCTGGTACAAAAGCCCAGCTGAAGCAGCTCTCCAGGAGCAAGACTGGGTCTCCTACTCCCACCAGAGGGTAGTGATGCTGCCCCCCCCCCAAAAGTAATAAGTAAATAAATAAAAAGCCCAGCTGAGCAGTTGCTAAAGAGCCCCTGTATCCATAAAGCATAGCATACCTGGCCCTTTACAGAAAAAAATACGCTGTCCTAATAAAATGTGAGCCTTCATAGCTGGATGATCTGACAACTGACAAACCTGTGCACTTCTTTTACTTTAAAAACTCAACAGCTGAGTAGCTATTACATTAAGGATATGCATTAAGATATGCATTAAGTGTGTAAGGATTGAAAAGATGAAAATCTTCTCGGATGAAGAATAAAAGGCACAAACATTACGGAAATTTAAAATTTAAATAATTGAGATCTCTAATAAAGTTTGGAATGAGGAAAACAAAAAGGCTAGGCTGTAAACTTTTGATGTCTACAAAGAGACTATTAATTGCTCTTCACTACTCCCCGGGCTGTGAGGCCACTTCTGTTCACACAGTGTTCATGGGTTAGAACTCAGACGAAGAGCACGGGGGACTCCACTCCCATACTGCTCATTCCATTGACAATCAATGAGCGGGCCTCACAAGTCTGAGGGGAAATTCTACTAGCTCTTAATCCATTTCCCCACAAGCTTTGTGAAGTCCCCTCATGAAATTTTGATCTGATGATTGGAGAGTTCTTTCTGAACAATTTAAAATGCACACTTTTCAGAAGACAAAATGGGGTTATCTATGTTTTGGGGTGTTGCTTTTTTTTAAGCCTGCAGTTGCAGGATCCTAGTTTCACACCAATTATCTCTTTGTTCATCAGTGAAATATGACAACTTGTCCTTTATCAGGTTTAAAACAAAAATAAAAACAAAAAAAGCCTTTTTTGGGGGCTTGGTTTACAAAAGGAAACCAGACTTCCATAAACAATTCACCCACATTTTCTTTGGCGGCCACGGTCGGAATGCCTTGTGCAAAAGTACTCTTCCACTTCCGCCTGGTATGACTGCTTCCATTCACCCTTCTTCACAAGGGGTTGGAAACATAAAATGTGTTTTCCAAGTGAAAAGCATGTTCAGCCTGTAAGTTATCACTAGACATGTATGGCAATATATCACCATCTTTTCTCTGCTGGGTACAATTCTAACACTTACTACATTAGCGCATGATTTTTACAGCAATCACACCTGAGGAAACTGAGGCATTGAGAAGGTAGGTAACTTTTCTAAATGGTTACAAACTCAGTCTGGGTCCAGGCCCATGTTACTATACACAGAGAGGACTCACCTGGTTGATTTTCCAGTATCCTACAGTCTGAGCTGCGTTGATATTCACCACTTAGATGCCAACTGAATTCCTGACTGAAAGGGCAGTAGTCGGCGATTTCTACAGAACCACCATAATAAGGCAGCTCTTCTGCAGGAATCCCGCTGAGCTCATCGAAGTACTACCCGAAAAAGAAGATTGAGAAGACAATGGAGCACGCAACACTCCGTACCAAGTCCACGGGCAATTTATAGCAACTCTCTAATGCTGTTCAAGATTTAATTTACTTTTCCTCCTGTACAACACAAAGAAGGAGTAATATACTACTTAAGGGATGCTTCAAGTCTGCGATGGTTGAAGGTGAGAGAGTTACACACATAAGGATTAAGCAATAGGCTAGAGCAGCACTTCTCAACCTATGGTTTGTGATCCCTTTGAGGGTCAAATGACCCTTTCAGGGGTCGCCTGATTCAGAACAGTAGCAAAATTACAGTGATGAAGTAGCAGTGAAAATAATTTTATGGTTTTGGGGGGGTCACCACAGCATGAGGAACTGTATGAAAGGGTCCCAGCATGAGGAAGGCTGAGAACCACTGGGCTGGAGGGTAAAACCAAAAGGAAACTCACTGCCATCAAGTTGATGCCAACTCACAGTGCCCTGTATACACAACAGGGCAGAACTGCTCCTGTGAGCTGTGGAGCCTGTAACAGAAAACCCCATCTTCCTCCCACAGAGCGGCTGGTGGCTTTTGAACTGCCAACCTTTTAGATCACAGTCTAATGGGTAATCAGTGCACCACGAGGGCACCTCCAGGCTAGAGGACAGTAGACAGATATTAACATGGGTGAAGAGGATGAAGAGAAATCAAAAGGGGGAGGGGGGAGTTGTATGAACAAGATATTGGGAGCTTTGATATGGAGTTCAAAGTTGTTGAGGGAGCCTTGGGTCCCTGCATCGTTAACAGCAGGGTCAGAGGTTCGAAACCACTAGCCACTAAGCAGAAGAAAGATGAAGCTTTTTAGTCCATCATCATTCTCAAAACATTTGCTTTCTACTTGAGCTTGTGACATCAGGTCCTCATCTTTTATGAGACCAACTGGTCAACAAATACGCTAAGGTATGGGTGGGATAAGGTGCTTTGAGACTAGGGGGATGGTAACAGGAAACAAACATAATGAGAACTCTGATACAATGTGGAGAATATAACTACTATCACTGGATAGAAATTGTTGTATGGAAGCCTATTTTGCTGTGTACACTTCCACTGAAAATACAGTATTATCTTAAAAAATAATTAAAAATAAAATTGAGCCCCAGACAAGTGTTACCTGGTATTCTGGTGGTAAAGGATTTGGAAATTTCTGTAGATTACACACTGCAACTGCTCTCTGGTCCTGTCTGCAAGTTAACTGTAATGGGTTACTTCTCAGTGTGTCACAGTAAGGACTCCTCATCTGCCTCCTGCAAGCAAAGATAAGTCCACAATATTACACTATGAAGATAATGTTACAAGTTCACGCTAAAATTTGTTTTCTATTAAAAACCATACTATATTTTAATACTTTAAAACTAAATGCTGAATCTGGCTATACAGTTACGTTTCAAATAGTAAAAGGAAATGCTTAGTGTATATGGGGAAGACTGTTAGATCCACTATAACATTACTTCACTGTTATTAAATAAATTCCTATTACCTCTTTTTCTACGATTGTCAGTAAAATTGAGTTCTGAGGCCACTTTGTGTTTTTAATACAATTCCAGATCCTAGCCTAAAAATAAAACTCACAATTAACAAAAGGAGTCTCAGATAGACATGGAGATGTTCCCTCTGACCTCCACTTGCAAAGAGTAATTTTCTTCTACGTCAAAATCTAATACAAAGAGTCATTTGGCAGGGGAAAAAATTAGAAAAATATGAACATGAAAACTAAAAGTTTTGTTAAAAATTAATAAGCCTTTGGCTAGACTTGCAAAGAAAAAGATGCAAACAACAACAATAACAAAAAGGAAAGAGTGAAGTTATAGTACAACTGACCAGAAAGAATTACAGAAGATCACGACAGAATATTATGAACAACTATTTAGCAACAAACTGGGTAACCTAGATGAGTTGGACAACTTTTTTAGCACATACAATCTTCTCAAACTAACTCAAGTGGAAATAGTAGGTCTCAGCAGACTTGTAACAAATGAAAAGATCAAATCAGTGGTCAAAAGCCTCTCACAGCCCCAGACCAGATGGGGAATTGTACTAAATATTTAGAAAATTGACATCATTATTAGTTAAATTCTTCCAAAAGAGAGAAACAAAATATATAATTCCTAATTTATTTTATAGAGCAAATGTGTCCCTGAAACACAAATCAGACAGAGATACCATAAGAAAAGAAATGGCCAATATGTTTTATGAGTACAGAGACCAGCAAGAGACTAGAACAGCATATAAAAGAGCCACACAGGACAACCAAGTAGGTTTTATTGCAGGAATGCAAGGATGGTTCAACATTAAAGAAATCAATCACAGTAACACATCACATCAATAGAACAAAGGAAAAGAACTGCAGGATCATTTTTATGAATGTAGAAAAATGCATTAGATAAAATGCAATAACCTTTCTTTTCTGAAACACTATAGAAAATTGGAATAGAAGGGAAATTTCTCAATATGACCCAGGGCACACATAAAGTCAAACAGTCACTGTTATATATTTAATGGAGTAAGATTGAACACCTCTCCCTTTAAATCAGTAACAAGAGAGGGGCACCTGTTCTCACCCTTTCTATTTAATACTGCATGAAATATTCTATCACAGTCAGCACAAGCTATCAAACAAACAAACAAAAAAGATTGGAAAAGAAGACATACAATTGTATCTATTTATAGATGCTATGATCTTGGACATAGAAAATCTCAGGAATCCATAAGAAAACTTCTCGAGCTAATAAGAAACTTTAGCAAAGTTGAAGGGTACAAAGTTAGCAAATAAAAGTATGTAAGACTTCTATACATCATCAATGAGAACTGTGAAGGGGAAATTATGGGCATTGGACCTCCACTCAAGTAGTTTCTCAGTGCAAGAGCATTCCATGATGCTCACCTTCTCGAGACACATGTGTGCATAAGCAAAAGTGGAGAAGAAAGCTGATGGTGCCCAGCTATCAAAAGAGATAGCATCTGGGGTCTTAAGGCTTGAAAGTAAACAAGTGGCCATCTAGCTCAGAAGCAACAAATCCCACATGGAGGAAGCACACCAGCCTGTGTGACCATAAAGTGTCGAAAGGATCAAGTAACAAGCATCAAAGAACTAAAAATTATATCATTATAAGTGAGGGGGAGTACAGATTGGGGACCCAAAGCCCATCAGTAGGTGAAGCAACATCCCCTTACACAGGGATCACAGGGAGGAGATGAGCCAGTCAAGGCACAGTGTAGTAACAATGAAATATGAAACTTTCCTCTAGTTCTTCAATGCTTCCCCCCACCCACTGTCATGATCACAATTCTACCTTACAAATCCAGCTAGATCAGGGGATGTACACTGGCGCTGGACACATAGGGAATTCAGGACCAGTGGTGAGAGTGGTGATACTGGGAGAGTGGAGGGAAGGTGGAGTAGAAAAGGGGAACTGATTACAAGGATCTACATACGGCCTCCTCCCTGGGGTACAGCCTCTTCCCTGGGGTACGGCCTCCTCCCTGGGTTACGGACAATAGGGAAGTGGGTGAAGGGACACATTGGACTGTATATGATCTGATAAAATAATAATTTATAAAGTATAAAGGATTTGTGGGGAAGGGGAGAGTGAGAAGGAAGAGGAAATATGAGGAGCTGATACCAACGGTTTAAGTGGAAAGAAAATGTTTTGAGAATGATGATGGCAACAAGTGTACAAATGTGCTTTGTATACAATGGATGATGTACGGACTGTGATGGGAGCTGCATGAGCCTGCAATAAAATGATTTAAAAAGAAGAAAAATAATGGTAGCAATTGTATAACTATGCTTGATCTAATGGAATTATGGACTGTAATTATATATGTTCTTAATAAAATGTTTAAATAAATAAATAAACAGTGCTGGGAAAACTGGATTTCCACATGCAGAAAAATAATATAGGATCTTTATTTCACACCATACACAAAAACATATTCAGAATGGATTAAGAATCTAGTATCATAAAAGTCTTAGAAGAAACAAGCATAGTCTAACACTGTTGTAGCTTTCAACAAGGAATTACTAATAACAAAAGTACAAATGGCAAAATAAAGAGGACCTCATAAAAATCGAAAACTTGTTCATCAAAAACTTGTACCAAAAAGGTGAAAGATCCACCAAATAGGAGAACAACTTTGGAAAGCTTCCTTTTGTGTATCTGACAAAATGTAATAACTAAAATATATACAAAATGTCAACAGTCTAACAAGGAAAAGACAAACAGTTCTATCATAAAATGGGCAAAGGATCTGAATACACACCATCAAAAGACATTCCAGTGCCCACAAAACATGCAAAGATGTTCAAAGCAATTAGCCATCAGAGAGATACCTTTACACTTCCACTGGGATGGCTCAAAAATAAATATAAAAATTTAGGAAGGAGGGCTGAGCCCCGGTGGCGTAGTGGGTGTGTGCGGGACTGCGGCCCACTGGGACGGAGGTTCAATTCCAGCAGTGGGGCTGGGCCTCCTACTCCCACCACCAGAGAGCAGTGATGCCTCTCCACCCCCGCAAAAAAAAAAAAACTTTGGGAAGGAAATAAATGTTGGTGCTGATGTGGAAAAAGGGAAATCTTTCTCTACCAGGGGTGGGAATGCAAAATGGTGCAGAAACTAAGGTAAACAATATAGTGATTTCTCAACAAAGCTAAAACTTTTTTGAACTACCATATGACCCAACAATTCCACTTCTCAGTATATGAGGGACGCTTCAAAATGTTCATAGAACCTGTAACTCTTAGATTTATAGCTAAATTAAAGTGACTAGAATTTAAGCGGGACACCATTGACCAGGGGGCGGGGGTGGTAGTGGTTCTTGATTAAAAATTTGGTCTATATGGAACAATAAAAATTTTCATAGAATGCAAAAATAGTATTGTAATATATTTAATTTTAAAATGCTGCGGGACGTTGCTAAATTGTTAAAAAGTGGGGGCGTCTGGTCACTTTAGGCTAAATCTAAGCCTGAAGTGTGAAAGAAGGAAATGTCTGCTACCCCAAGGGCATAGAACTGGTAAACATTTGGTTGGACTTCATGTCTTGAGGATGTCCAATGAACAGTGGGCTGGAACTGTTTTAATGCACTCATGGGTTTATTATGACATGCATTAGTCTGGTAGCTGTGGTTCTGTCACTGTGAATATTATTGGGAGGTTTGCCCTACCACCAATCCCCAATGTTTGTGTAAATAGTCTCCATTTACTTAAAGAGTTTAATCTGTACAAGTCAACAATTCATGTACTGCCGTTTATAGCACGCCTATACTTGTGTAAGTTCCTTTTTTTAAGAGTGTTTTAAATTCTAAACCGTTGGCTAAATTAATGACACTATCAATAGAATCACCTTATCCCTGAGGGAGATGATTGATAATGTTCTCTAACATAAAACAACAATGATGTCTCCACGGTGAAACAGAGATAGATGAATGGATGCTGGGCTTGTACTTAATTCTAGCTCCAATCTAAGTACAATTTAGTTCTCATGACAGCCCTGCTTGAGGCTTACTCTCATAAAGAGATCACTGAAGATATGGGCACTACCGGACAATACGGTGAAGAAACTAAATGGTGCCAGCTATCAGAAGGAAGCGCACCTGGGATCTTAAAGGTTTATCTTCAAACAAGCAGCCAAATAAGTCCACATGGAAGAAACACACCAGCCTGCGTGATCCAAAGATGGAAAGTAATAAAACCCAAATCCAAAGGAGGAAATGGTATCCTTAGTTAAACTGTGAACATCTGGTTTGCACAAGGCTTTAGGTGAATGTGGAAGCCCAAAACCCATTCGTAAGGTCTGCACATGGATGAAGGCTCTGTGAATCCCTCTGACCACAGCTAAGGGACAGGAATAGCCTTGGTGTTAGACAGCGAACACCGTGAAGTCAATTATGGTAGAAATACCGGTAGTTAGGTTAAAATGTAGTATCTTATCACTTGATACCCCTTTTGACTCATCTTAAAGTTTAAAAACAAAAATGTAAAGGATTAAGCACCTCTAATTATAGACCAGGATATGAACAGCCTTGCTATGATGGAGAATGCATTGAAACGTGAATTATTACAGCCTACAATTTAACACTTTTATTAATTAATTTCCTTTCTGACTTGTTTATACATTATTTTGGTTTTTAGTATTTCCTGCTATCTTTTCCATTGAGGTGCTTTGTTTTCTTCCCCTCTATTACTTTGTAATTGTTAGTTTGGTTGTTTGGGCCGGGCCCACTGAGACATGAAGCCCCTTACTGACTCAGTGCTACGGGAGACAACCCTGGAGACACAGTGTGGTAACTGCGCCCAATCTGACCCCACCGCTCTGAGGAGAAACACTAAGGTTGTGCAATGGGGCAGCAAGTGGAACAGAACAACAAAGTCCCCAGGCAATACCAAAAATAGACTTTGGGGCTAGGGCGTGGCATCCCATCAGACTGACCAGAAAGCACCTAAAGGTCAACAAACAGACCTTGAACTATTTATAGGCTTTTTTTTTTTTTGGTCATTGTTTTTTGTTGCTTTGTTTTGCTCTGTCTTGTTCTTGTGCATATTATTATCTCTGCAGGTCCATATAGATAAGGTAGGCAGGATGAACACGCTGAAGGAGAGAACAACTAGACTGACGGTTCTAGGGGGTCTTGGGAAAGAGGGTTGTCAGGGAAAGGAAGTGGGTGTTAATAACCCCAAGGACAAAGGAACAACAAGTGATCTAAAAATCAACACCGAGGAGTGTGTAGGAGGCCTGGTAAGGCTTGATCAAGGACAGTGTAAGCAGGAGAAATTACTCAAACCCAAATGAAGGCTGAACATGATAGAGGGACAAGAAGGAAATAAAAGGATATAGAAGAAAGAACCAGAATGCAAAGGGTCTAAATACAGGCATGTACATATGTAAATATGTTTTCTTCACTTTTTTTTTAATTAGGCATCACTGCCCTCTGGTAGGAGTGGGAGGCCTAGCCTTGCTGATGCTGGATTTGAACCACCACACCAGTCGGCGGTAGTCCCACACTCAACCACTTTGCTACCGGGGCTCAGCGTAAATATGTTTTTATACAATGATGGGGAAATAGATTTATGTGCATATATTTATAGGTTTAGTATTAAGGTAGCAGGTGGACATTAGGCCTCTACTCAAGAATTCCCTCAATGCAAGAACACTCTGTTCTATTAAACTGGCATTCCATGATTCTAACTATGATAGGTAGCTTTGTTGTGACAACATGGTCAATGAACACATGTGAGATCAATTGAAGGTTGGAGATATAAATGGCTCAGTGAACCTCATCTTTCTCTCTCTTGTTCTTGGATCTTCAGACTAGCCAGCTGACTTGCTTGTCCTGTGCCTCTATTTGCAAGCTACACTACTGGATTGGGGGTGGGGGTGGAGGGTTGGACACACACACACCTAGTCCGTGGACTGTGTCGCGTAAGTGGAGATTCCTTCAAACCCTGCTTTGTCATGCTACTGGAATACACATCTCTTTAGCTGGGGACTGTCAGACCTGGTCATGTGGCTGACTGTTGGTGACCTGCCCTGCTGTTTGCTGCCTGTGGCCAGATAGTCTGAACTGCTCTACAGAGGACTACCTAGCAGCCCTCAAGACTTGAAGGACTGCCGGTGTACCAGCTGTCTCACGCAAGTGAGCTGCACTGAGCCATTTGTACTGCTTTATAGATTAGTTAACTCTTTATTTCTTACGTTATGTATCTATCTATATAAATATATACAAAAACTTTTAGTGTCCTGGCTTTGTTTCTCTAGAGAACTCTGTCTAACACACTCACCTTCCCAACATGATTGCTTTAGAGAAAGCAGGTGTATAAGCAAATGTGGTGACAAAAGCTGATGGTGCTTGGCTATCAAAAGATATAGCATCTGGGGTCTTGAAGGTAAACAAGCAGCCATCTAGCTCAGAAGCAACAAAGCCCACATGGAAGAAGCACGCCAGCCTGTGTAATAATCACACGATGTCAACAGGATCAAGTATCAGGCATCAAAGAACAAAAAAATCATATCAGTGTGAATGAGAGGGAGTGCGGGGTGGAGACACAAAGCCTATCTTTTAAAAAAAAATTTTTTTTTTTTTTGGTTTTTGGGGCCTCACTGCCCTCTGGTGGTGGGAGTAGGAGGACCAGCCTTGCTGCTGGATTTGAACCTCCAACCCAGTGGGCTGCAGTTCCGCGCACAACCACTACGCCACCGGGGCTCAGCCAAAATTTTTGTTTTTTAATAATGTTTGTTCACCACTGCCCGCTGGTGGTCGTGGGCGCTACCCAGTGCTGCTCCTGAGAGCCGCTGCTGGATTTGAACCGCCAAGCCCGCGGGCCGCAGTCCTGCACTCAACCACTTCAGCCACCAGAGCTCAGCCCGACCCAAAGCCTATCTGTAGCCAACTGGACACCCCTTTAGAGAAGGGTCTAAGGGAGGAGACAAGCCAGTCAGGGTGCAGTATACCAATGATGAAACATACAACTTTCCTCTAGTTCTTCAGTGCTTCTTCCCTTTCACTATCATGATCCCCATTCTACCTTACAAATCTGGCTACACCAGAGCACGTGCACTGGCACAGATAGGAACTGGAAACACAGGGAATCCAGGACAGATAAACTCTTTAGGTCCGATAACTAGAGTAGGGATACCAGGAGGATGAGGGAAAGGTGGGTGAGAGAAAGAGGGTAGCGATCACAGTGACCTACATATAACCCTCTCCCTGGGGGACGGACAACAGAAAAGTGGGTGAAGGGAGATGTCGGAGAGTGTAAGACATGAAGAAGTAATAATTTATAAATTATTAAGGATTCATGAGGGAAGGGGTGGGGTGGGAGTCAAAAAATGAGGAGCTTATACCAAGGGCTCAAGTAGAAAGTAAATATTTTGAGGATGATGGCAACAAATGTATAAATGTGCTTAACACAATGGATGAATGTATGTATGAATTGAGATAAGAGTTGTACGAGCCCCCAATAAAATGATTTTTTTTAAAAAAGAAAAGAGGAATCTTTTAATTTTCTCACTCAGAATTTACTGCCATGTCCTATAATTCTAGTTAGTCATCTTATGGATAAACTTTTTGTCCTAATAGCAATGTTATCAATGAACTCTCGATTATATCTTAATAATATAATCCTATTAACAATGGTCTGTCAAATTGTAATAGGATCTGATATTCCAGTCTCTTCTTCCAACATAATTGTGAAGGAAAAAAGGCCTATGTTAGATTGTTCCTTATAAAGCAGTTGAGCCTTTTCTCATCTGAATTAACATAGTATAGTGATAAAACAACTGTGAAACATCTTCCAGTCTCCAGTAAACTTGAATAATAGAACACCATGTAATAGAACAAAATTTTGAAGTCATCGCACATCTCTGAGCTCAAATCTTAGCCCCACTTAAGAAGCTATTGACTTTCCTGAACTTCCCTGCAAAGCAATGGGTGATAAAAAGAAGTTACTCAATAACTATAATTTCTATCATCTAAACCATTTTTATAAAATCTTTGTCAAATGGAACAGTACATTGGAGCAAAACCCAAATTCAACGTCATCCAGTCAATTACAACTCATAGCCACCCGCCAGGAGGGAGTAACTCTGCCTCTTTGGGTTTTCAAGGGTGTAAATATTTACAGGAATAGGAAACCTCATCTTTTTCCTTAGGAGTACATGGGGCCAAGGGCGGTGTGGTGTTGACTTGATGGCCTTGGGGTTAGCAGCTGATGGCTAGCCCATGTCACTACTGGGACTCCTAAAACAGTACTTACTTTTTTACTTTAACTTAATAAGTTATAAAATTAGTGGTAATTATATTCACTTTCATTAAAACAGAAGTAAAAGTAGTTTTGGATAAATGGACAACAGCATTTATTTTTTTTAACAGCATTTATTAAAGTGATTTTACTGCTTTAACTTTAATGAAAGATTTGGTCAAACAACACTGATTTAAAAAATTCCAAAGTTAGGGCTGTTCAAAACTCTCGGGCAAAACTCTCGAGCAAAACATCCTTAGGCAGCGCTTGCAATTTACTCTCAAACGGTGACAGCCTTGAAAATCCAACGGAGTTCGACACTGGCTGACTCATGGCAATCATTTGGCTATAACTTTAAAAGCCAGTGTGACTAGAGGTAGCATGTTGGATAGTGCAGCTCTAAAGCCAATATTAATACCCACCAGTAAGAAAGAAAAGTTAGATAGCCATCTTAGTTCCTGTTAAACACAGAAAAACCCTTATTTTGACATATGGATGCAAGTGAGTGCACTCTGTCCATGCTCCACTGACCCTTTCTCCTGCAGGTCACTGAGAGATGGAGGCGGGGAGGAGTCATGGATGATGAGGTCTGAAGGGTGAGTGAGCAGCCGTCCTCGTGGCGCAGTGTCACCCTCAACCCTCTAAACAACACAGGGATGTGGTCAGGGGGTCCTAGAACCATTTCTGGACTTAAACTGGAACATCTGAATACTCGAAATAGGGTTTGCTAAAACCTTAGTCCTTGAACCCAACCTGCCTGCAACCTGCGTTAGGAAATTGTGTTCAGGGACAGCTCCACTCTGTCCTACAGGACAGCCATGCTTTGCTGTCCACCTGATGGCAGTGACCTGATAGAGTACGAAGCAGTCTTAAATTTAACTGCCAAGAAATCATTTATAATGTGTAACACCATGGATGGGCGAAATCTCCTGAAATGGTTTAATTAAAAAAAAAGTTCTAGGCCTGCCTGAGCCCCGGTGGCATAAGTGGATGAGTGCGGGACTGCGACCCAAGGGCTTGGCGGTTCAAATCCAGCGGTGACTCCCAAGGCAGCACTGGGCAGCTCCCACGACCACCAGAGGGCAGTGATGCCCCCCCCCAAAAAAAATTTCTAAGCTTAAAAATAAATAAAGTGACCTTGGAACACAGTCATGCCTATTCACAATGCGTGAGCAGCACCAGAGTTACAAAACTGTGATAAGAATGTGTGGCCTGCCAAGTCTAAACTAGTTACCATCTGGACTGTTACTGACCACCTCAGTGACTGCTGGCTTATGGCTCAAAGGAGAAAAGGAAGAGCTCTCACAGCTGCAATTTTGAGAACTTTGGTGATTATAAACCCAGACAGGGCCCAAAAAAGGAATAAACAAAAGTTGTGACTATGAATAGAATGAAACCTCCCTAAATGCCTGTGTTAGCTACATATACCCTTTAAACACACTGCAAGTGGTTCACAAATTTGCTGCACGTTGAAATCATCTGGGGATCTTTAAAACAAAAACAAAAAACTTCTGACACTAATAACTGGCTCCCACCCCTAGAAAGTCTGCTTTAAGGAGAATGCGGTACAGTTTGGGCATGGAGATATTTTTTTATTTGGGGTGGGGGGGCGCATCACTGCCTTCTGGTGGGAGTGGGAGGTCCAGCCTTGCTCCTGGAGAGCTGCTGTTGGATTTGAACCACCAAGTCCGTGGGCCGCAGTCCTGCACTCAACCACTCCACCACCAGGGCTCAGCCTGGGGATTTTTTTTAAAGCTTCTGGTGATTCTGATGTTCACGAGGATTTGGGGACTAATGCATTAGCAGATCAGTTAGTGTTAGAATTAAGGAGCTGTTTCAGAAGTGGCTGCAGGCATTTCCTGCTTCTTATTAGCAGCTCTTTCCACAGGAGGGTTGTAACTTAGAAGTTTAATGGAAACTATTGAGTGATTCCAATTGCTTTGTAATTTAAGACAGCTGAGAAAAGGTGACAAAAACATCAAAGACACAGGAAGGAGCTGTGGTTTAACAAAGGCACTGGTCTAGGAGAGAACACCCTTAGTCCCAGCCCTATCCTTTAGCTGTATGACTGGAAGTCTTTCTACTGATAAGTAAAATTTAGATAGCTAATTCTTACCACCTTAGCTCAATTTTGTTTTAATCTTAAAGGCATTTGACCACGGGGGAGAGGGAATGCTATAAAATCCATGTGGGGATGATCGTACAATTCTCTGTGATATGTCTGGATTATGTGATATGTAAATTACTTGTGAATAAATGGCTTATGATATGATATGTAAATTACCTGTGAGGGAAATGAATTATATGATGTCATTTCTTGTAAATTATATGATGTAAATTTCTTGTAAATAAAAGTGGAGAAAAAAAATCTTAGGAAAATCAGTAATGAAAGAACATTTTTTAACCCTCACTACCATCCTATCAATACGGACTCATAGCTACCCTAGAGTGCAGGGCAGGACTGCCTGTGCAGGTTTTTGAAACTCACTGTGGGAGTAGAGGGCCTCATCTTCCCCTAACGAACTCTGAACTGCTGAGCCGACAGTTAGCAGCCTGATGCATAAGTCCCCAGGGCTCCTTACGACCACACTCCCGAGGAACAAGAAGAAACCAGACTCCCACTGACAGCAAGCTGATTCTAAGCAGAAAGGAAGAACTCCCTCCACTTGAAAATGACGATCAACAAAAACCTAGTCGCAAAAGAAAAAAAATCTACAGTCGCATGATGATATAATAGGTATCACTGAAACTGTACATGTAAACAATGTTAACCAGACAGATGTCCTATTCTTTTCAAATGTCGTACTTTGACAGCAACTTAAAAACCACTTACAACCAACCTTATACTTGATGAATGACCGAGTGCTTTAACCTTAAGATTGGAAACATGGCAAGAATGGACATTCTCACTACGCAGACTCAACATCAAACTGACTGCTCTTGTCAATGCAAAAGGGTGGGGGGGGGGAAGGAGTTAAAAGACACACCAATCAGAAAAGAAGCGACGACACTGTCCCTATTTGTAGATGGCATGGACGGCTACAGAGAAATGGCAAGGAATCTACATAAATCTCCAAGGACTGAAGATTGCTGCTATTTAACAGGAATGGCATTATGAGTTTAGCAACGCTAAACTCTGGTAAATGCTTACCAGGTAAGCATAAAAATTAATATATAATGAGCATGTGGCATAATTTAGAACTGCTCAAAAATATTTACAATCACTTAAAAATTACACTTTTTTTTAACAAAAGATGTTCAGGGCTTGCTTGTTGAACACCACAACACTGATGAAAGAAATCAAAGAAAAACCTAAATAAGTGGAGAGAAATAATGTAGTTTTGAGTTGGAAGATTCACTCTCCCCCAACTGATAATTATCTCCCAACTGATATACAAGTTTAACTCAATTGCTATCAAAATCCCTGAAAAATTCAGAAAACTGATAATTCTAAAATTTACACAGAAAAGGAAACAAACTACCATAGCAAAAATAATTTCGAAAATAAGAATAAAGTAGAAGAAAGAAAACCTGTCAATTTTTAGATGCATGCGGGTAAATCAAAAGGTACTGCCACAAAATTAGAGAAACCTTTATTAAAGAAAAATATCACAATGTAAAGTTACTGTCTCCCAATACATTCTTCACCTCGGTCTATCTACTTCTAAAGGTAGTCTTTCCATTTCTTTAACCCTTCCCTGAAGAATCCTGTGCTTTTCAAATCACATCACATCAGAGTAGCAGTGTGGGCATTCGAGACGTGAAAGAAGTTCCTTTTTCAATGTTCGCTGCGTTTCAGGGACAAGAAGACTGAAGGGAAAATACCTGAGCTGGACGGCAGGTGGGGAAAGTTTCCCAATGAAAGATATATAGGAGAGTCCTTGCTATACTTGAAGAAGGAGGTGTACTGTCAGAACGAAAAAGTATTTCCTGGCCTCTTCTTACCAAGGCAGTTTTAAAATTTCTTAAGATATCTTTACAACAGCCCTTGAGAAAATTTAGCAAGATTACTCCTTGGAATTAAAAAGTAAACAAACAAAATCCAACATCTTCATAATCTCGAAGCTGACCATTCCTCTCGGGCCTAGCAGATCCCCTGGGAAGTCACTGTCGAGAGGGAACCTTTCGTTTGAAGATACCCTGAGGAGACAAGCGTTGACAGAGAGCCTACACACAGGCACCACGGATCCCCAAGACAGGCTGAAACATTTTGTTTGCAATAAACTCATACATATATGAACTGAGACCCCCAGTAGCAGTATTTTTTGATTCGAAAAGGTTTGTGGAAAATCACATTATCTTTTTTTTTGGGGGGGGTGGGATGGGGGGGGGTATCACTGCTCTCCGGCGGTGGGAGTAGGAGGTCCAGCCCCACTGCTGGAATTGAACCTCCGTCCCAATGGGCCGCAGTCCCGCGCACAACCACTACGCCACCGGGGCTCAGCCCACACATTATCTTTTAATACCATTTTCACAACGCTTCTGAAGCCTTGGCAAATTCACTTTTGAAAAGATTGGAAGATGATTCTGGTATATTTGAGAACCACTAGCTGGTCAAAAGTACCCTTCTATTTCTCTGATACTGTATCAGCAGTTGCTTCCATCTTTCCATCTTTGTATATTCTCAGAGGCAAAATACGTATATTTAAGAATTATAAACAAAATAGAAATGTTCATGACCCTGATGCCAACACTATGGTCTCTTTCAATATGTGATTAAAGACTACAGTGCATCTACTTAAATCACTATATACCTGTAAATGTATAGTTCTCTATACATTTTTACAGTAATTTAGTCGTTTTAAAAACAGTTGACATTATAGGCTCAGGATAAGAATAAGATAAAGATTAGTGTCATCAAAGACTCTGTAAATAATGTATTCTTACTTTTGTTTCTGTTGATCAATCCAGAATTTACAGCTCTTTCTGACAAAGTCACAGCCCATTCCTCGACCCCAATCTAACTTCTCGGCCATGCTGTAATTAGCTTTATACCAGCTGTGGAAAGAATTCAAACAAAGTATTTTTTTTAATATTACCATTTTAAAAACAATTCCAGCAAACCAATTACAATTCTCAGTACAAAGCAAACCAGGGCTTTACGATAGACTTTGGTGATTGTGTACCCCTCAAAATAAAATATGTCTTAAATCGCAACCTCTCTGCCTGTTGTATAATTGCATTTGGGAATAGGTTATGCTTGCTCCTTAATGAACTATGGTAGTGTATAGATTCCCAATCCTATTTTGCAGACTACTGCTCCGCAGGAAAGAAAAAAAAATTCAGTGCTCTCTTCCCCAGCCATGAAAAACGTTTGTACTACAGCCCATGTTCCAGGATCAAGTGTGGGATCTGCTTTTGCAGCAACCCCCGCCCCCATGGCTCCAGCACCCCTCCCTTTGGGAAGCACCGGGGCAGGGTGTATCTGAGTCCCTCTCAGAAGGGAGGAAGGGCTGGGGAGGGAGACACGGAAATGGAAGCTCTTGCGAGGGGTCAGATCGATGCTAGTATATTAAAGGGACTGCTGCCAAAGTCACCAAACAGTACGTGTGAAATTCGCTGAATGGAGAACTATTGCTCAGTAAATTTTCAACCAGACCACAATAAAAAGTTCAAGAAGGGAGGTCAGGCAAGCTGGCAAAAGAAGCAGAGCGGGAGAAGCGATTTCAAGGCACATGCGGATCATCCAGGAGAAGCTCAGGGACCAGGTCCTTCCTCCAGAATCAGTGGCGATAAAAAGCCTTCCCTCAGGGCAGGCACTCTGAATTCAGACTTCTCGCTTCTTCAACTGTGAGAAAGTCAATTTCTGTTTAATAAAGCCACCCACTGGTGGTGCCTGTTAGAGCAGCACTAGATCACCAAGACGGTGCCCATCATAAAAAGTGGGCATTCACAAAGCCCTGCTGCACAGTCATCACTGGAGCAGGGGTTGGGTCACTTCAGCCTTACCATCAGGGCAGGGGCATTTCAATTCTAATCGTTTAAGATAACAGAGGTCACAAACTCGACCCTGGATAAATTGTGGAAAAGGGAGAGCATCACAGAAGAAAAAGAAAGGGAATAAAAGAAGTATGATGAAGGATTAAGCTCAAGAAGAAATACAAGGGGACTTTAAAAGTACACGGGGGGCTGAGCCCCGGTGGCGTAGTGGTTGTGCGCGGGACTGCGGCCCACTGGGACGGAGGTTCAATTCCAGTAGTGGGGCTGGGCCGCCTATTCCCACCACCAGAGACCAGTGATGCCCCAAAAACCAAAAAAAAGTACACGGAAAAATTAGCATCATCAAAACCACCCATTGGCTCAAAAGCAGGAGGAAGGATGCGTCATTCCCCCTGTCAAACAAAAGTCGAAATATGTGATAGAACCCCTTTCTCTACTCAAAGAATTCACTCAAAAATGGAAGAAACAAATTCAGGCGCTCCAATGCCAGAAGGCCCGCAGAGTCTGCAGCCACCAAGTGAGCGGCATCACTACCTGACGTGGAAGCACAACCACGTCCTGAGCTCAATTTCACAAGCTGACCGGAGAGCAGTCCCAAACTGACGTCACAGAAACCTCCGCCATCAGGTCAGGTCCGAATGCCAGTGACTGCAGGACAGAGCAGACCTGCGCACAGATCCGAGGCCGCAGATCTTTCTGGGAGCATGCCATCACGTTCATCCTGGCTCGTGGACAGCTTCAACTAAAGGGCGTGAACTGCGGAGCGTGTTGCTCCTCACCCACAGCGCCTACCTGGCGCCTTTAAAGAGCAGCAGGTGCCCCTAACATACGCATTAGCATTGTGTTAGCAGAGCCGATGCTAGAAAAATGAAATCGTACTGTTTTGGGAATTACCACACCTAATTTAAGTTGGTGAGCGCAGAAGAACACAGTATTCCAAAAATCAAACCCACTGACATCCAATTAATTCTGACTCATAGGGACCTTATGGCACAGATGAGCACTGCTCCCTTGGATTGCTGAGCCTGTAAAACGTTTGGGAGCGCAGACGGCCACCTCTTTCTTCTGAGGGGCCGCCGACAGCTTGCGTCGCCAATCTTGAAGCCGGCTGGGCCACCAGCGCTCCTTTCTAGCACGCAGCTAGTACTTAATTGGCACTTAAAAGATACGAAGCACCGCTCTAAGGCCTTTATATATATTAATTCACTCAAACCTCATAAAACTCTGTAAAATAGCTACTATGTTTATTCTTGTTTTAAAGATGAGGTAAATTAGATCCAAAAAGGGTAAGTATATTACCGAGGGCCTTCAATGTCTGTCTAGTTTTATAGAAGATGAGACGTAATTCATCATTCATGAGACACACACACAAAATGAGTCTTTTTGAAAACAAGATATAATTCATACAATGTACAATTCATCATTGTGAAGCATTTCAAGCCAATTCTGTGGGATTTTTTTGATATGTGCACAAAGTTGTCCAATTGTAACCCAAGTTAGTATATGTAATATAGTTAGAAAAAATCCCCCCTACTAAATGCAGTTAGTCTACAGTACTTTATTTAATGCAGGGTCTATGGAATTTTTATAACTCAATACACTGCTTAAAAAACAGGTTGAGGCTGAGCCCTGGTGGCGTAGTGGTTGTGCACGGGACTGCGGGCCACTGGGATGGAGGTTCAATTCCAGCTCCACGGAGCAAAGGCTGGGCCTCCTACTCCCACCACCAGAGGGCAGTGATGCCAAAAAAAAAAAAAGGTTGACTACAGATGTTACTTAGAAAGGCCAAATAACCCCCAGAGTCATCTCTTAAAACCTAGACTCTGCTTTCTAGCTAGCTAACAAAGACATTCTGAGATTGGTCTAAAGCTAAAAGAACCTTAATTGTTTGGTTTGTTTGTGGTCAACAATTGTTTCTTGTGGTTACCCTAAAAACCGAGTTATTGTAAAACACTTGCATATAACTCCCCAAAGTGTAAACTCTGAAGTAAAAGGTATATTATTCTTTGTGAATTCTGGTTTCAAACAAGATACCACCAACACAGCTTATTTTGCTCCCCGTCTCTTCCCTGGTGTCACCTTCTAATAACTTTCCTTTCTGCCTCTAACCTGGAGCGAGTACATGGGCACTGCTTCAGGGTACAGTCCTGCATTTCACAGCCAATAACACTACCAACTTCCAGAATATTTCATCACCACGCCCAACTTGAAAAAAAAATACACCAAAAACGAATGGCCCTGATCAGTCGCTCCCTACTCTCTACCAACAGCCTCTAGCCAACACTCATCTAGTTTTCATGCTTACAGCTTTGCTCATTCTGGACAGGTCACATCAATGGAATCACAAAACATGTCTGGCTCCTTTCATTTAGTAGAATGCTTTTGAGGCTCCCCCAACTTATAGTATGGACCATTACTTCACTCTGTTTTGATGAAAAATAACAGTCCATTGTTTAGACATGCAAGAATGTACTCATGTATTCATCCACTGATGTGAGTTCAGTTGTTCTGGCTGTTACGAACAAGGCCGCTATGAACATTCATCTGCAAATTTCTGTGTGGACACGTTTTCACTTCTCATTGGCACATAGTTAGAAGAGTTGTTGGACCGCGTGATGATATTGCCTGTAATCAGGATTCATGCCCTAACGCGCCAGAGCCAAAGTCATCCACTCCAAGTGAGAGAGAAAGAGAGACGTTTCATTAGACGGTGCGGGAAGAAATGGCCTGGCAATGTTGCTCCTGTAAGAACTGGATCCTAAGAAACCCTCTAGGGTGGTTCTGCTCTGTCCTGCAGGGCTCCTACGAGTTAGCATGTAAGCAAGTTTTGTGGTTGACTCGATGGGAGCTGTGGGGAGAAGGAGCTATCAAGGACCAACTTAATCAAACTACAACTTAATGTCTACATTAAAAATGTCGACAGTTAAAAATACTGTCCGGTTTCTCAACAGCAGGCCCAGGGTGGCTGCTGTGCTGCTTCAGGAAAGGAAAACTGCAGTAACTTCACCAATGCCGTGGTCTCAGGAGTAGCCCTCACACTCACTCTCTGGTGCTCCCATTTCCGACTGGGCTTCAGAAATAAAGCACGACAGCTGGCATTACTCTCAAAGGAGTTCAGGGAAAGCGTCAAAAACGCGGGAGTAAGACCAATTCAAAGTGATTCACTTTGCTTCTGTGTAAAATGAATTTCTTAAATCACAATCTTAACACACACGTTCTTTCAATGTAACTTGTATAGATTAAATTGCTGCCTTACCCAGTGTCCTCCATTAATGCCAGAGTGATTCGAGAGAGGGCTCGGTTTTGAGTGTGGGAGCCAGTCATTGCTTCATTCTGAAAATCGCCAATAGGTTAGAATTAGAGGATTGGAAAGATACACAACCCTTGTAACTACTGGCATCTATTTAAAATATCTGAAGTTGGGGCTGAGCCCCGATAGCGTAGTGGTTGAGTGCGGGACTGCGGCCCACGGGCTTGGCGGTTCAAATCCAGCAGCGGCTCTCCAAGAGCAAGGCTGGGTAGCTCCCACGACCACCAGAGGGCAGTGATGCCCCCCAAAAAAATAAAAAATAGATAAAATATCTGAAGTTGACAAACATTCCATTAAAATGGTGAGATTCAGATTATCCTTTAAAACTATAAGACTGAACTTTAAAGTGAAATCTAATTTTTCCTCTGAACGTTTTAAATTAGTACAGTTTGTCCAGACTGGTATAGGCAATTGACACTTAGAACTCTGTAAGGAAAACTGGATGAAGGGAGACATCAGTCAGAGTAAGACATGAAAAAATAATAATAATTTATAAAGTATCAAGGGTTTGGGAGGGAGAGCGCACGAGGGAGGGCTGGGGGGTAATGAGCTGATACCAAGGGCTCAAGTAGAAAAGAAAATGTTTTGAGAATGATGGTGGCAACAAATGTACAAATGTGCTTGACACAATGGATGTAAGTATGGATTATGATAAGAGCTGTATGAACCTGATAAAATGATTTATCATTAAGGATGATATATATTGGAAAAGAAATATTACAAAAATATTATACTCTCCAGCCAGAGGTGGAGATAGACCACCTGGAAACCTACAAAACCACTACCGTCTCCTACGCATACAATCTTCTAAGCATAACACCCCTACCTGCAGTCACTACTGATGATGGGGCCACCACCTGTGCGCGAGCTTAGGCTACTCTGCGGGAGCGCTGCTTCTTCTCCAGAGGGAAGCTAGTGAGAATACTCCGTCCATGTGCTCTTCCTAAGCACATGTGTTTTCATTGCTGGCAATCTCCTGCTTTTTGAAAGGAATCATTTGAGAAGACGACCAGGGACCCAAAACGGACAGCCCCAGACAGCAGTGCTTCCTCCCACTGCGTCATCACTGTGCCCTCGGGGGCCCTTCGGTGAGAAGCGGCAGCACGAGCAGTACTTGCATGCCTCCGCATCACTTCCTCAGCTGTGGTCCTCGTGCCTTTAATCCCAAACGAGCTAACTACATAAAGCTGCTCTCCAAAAAATAAATACGCCTTGATTTAGTCTTTCTCTATAAACAAATCTGACCCTGGGCAAATTGTCTAACGCAGGGGTTGGCAGACGACGGTCCAAGAGCCATATGTAGCTCTTTTGGTACGTACACATGGCTCTGATGTAAATGTGAACACGAAAACAAACGGCTATTCAGAGAATGGTACTTTCATTTGTTTGTGAAAATATAGTATGGCTCTCAATGAATTCTTCCCCATATATTTATTGGCCATTTGGGTTTCCTCCTTTGTGAAATCTTTTAAAAATTATTTTTTATTTCACTAAGTCATTTTATTGGGGGCTCTTACAATAACCCATGCATCAATTTATCAAGCACATTTGTACACATGCTGCCATCACTTCCAAAACATTTTCTTTCTACTTGAGCCCTGGTATCCAGCTCCTCTTTTTACCCTCTCTCATCCCCTGTCACGACCCCCTGATAAATTATTATTATTTTCAAATGCTATACCATCTGCTGTATCCCTTCACCCATGTTTCTGTCTTATGTCCCCCAGGCAGGGGTGGGGGAAGTTGGACCCTGATCATTGCAGTGAGTTAGCCCTTTTCTCCCCACCTTCCCCCTACCCTCAAGGTATCGCTACGCCCATCATGGGTGCTGAAGAGTTTATCTGTCCTGGATTCTCCATGCGTAAAGCTCCTATCTGTAGCAGGGTTCATGCTCGGGTCTAGCCAGATTTGTAAGACAGAAGCAGTGTCATGATATTGGGGGTGGAGGGGGAGTGTAATGAAAGAACTAGAGGAATGGTGTGTGTTTTGTTGATGCTATTCTGCATCCTGGCTGGCTCATCCCTTCCTTGTAACCCTTCTGTGAGGGGATGTCCAATTGTCTATAGATGGGCTTTTGGTCTCAATTTCGAACCCCCTCGTTAGCATCAAAATGGTTGCTTCTTTGGGGTTCTCTGATGCCTGATCCCATCGACACCTCGTGATCACACGGGGTGGTGTGCTCCCTCCATGTGGGCTTTGTTCCTCCCCTGCTGTATGGCTGCTTGTTTAACTTCAAGCCTTTAAGAACCCATGTGCAACATCTTGTAATAGCTGGGCTATCAGCTTTCTTCACCACATTACCTTGTGAACTCATTCAGCAATACTGTTGGGAAGGTGAGCATCACAGAATGCCAGGTTATTGAAACAGTGTTCTTGCACTGAGGGAAGACTTGTGTAGAGGCCCCATGTCCATTACTACCGTCATACTTAACCTATAAATAGATGTATATAGACCTGTATCCCTCATTATGTTAATAAATTAACCTATGTGCATGCCTGTTTAAACCTCTATAACTGTCTTTTGCCCCCTATTTCTTCCCTCTATTTCCTGTGACTTCCCCCGTCTGACCTTCATTGGGCTCTCTGCACTTCCTCTCAGCTACAGTACACTTGACTGAACCCCCCCAGGCAGTCTATGCCCTCCTCGCCACTGATTTTAGATCTCTTGTTGTTCTCATGTCCTGAGTTTGCAGACTCCCCTCTCCCTTTTCCCACCTTCTCCTCCTGGAACCATCGGTTCTGTTGTTTTCTCCCCGGGATTGTTTATCCTGTCTATCTTATATAGATAGACGTGAAAAACATAGCCTGTGAAAAGTTCCAGGACTGTCTGCTGACCCTTACGACTGTCTTCCGATGGGGTCAGATGCAGTGACAAGCCCTGCACTCATCTGTGGTGGCAGGGTGCTCGTGCAACTCAGCCGGAGTGGAGGGCGGCTGGCGTGCCCGCCGGAGAGGCCCGATCTGCCACCCCGGCACGCTGTGCTTCCTGCCTCACTCCCTTCTCAGAGTCTTTGTGCCGGGGCCTGTTATTGCTTGTTTCATTGCTCGGCTGGATGTATGAACGCCCACTAGAAGGAGATATGGAGAAACTGTTAATCTGAGCAATTTATAATAAAACTTTTTATTCCTTTTTAAAAAATCATCTTGTCGGGGGCTCATACAACTCTCATCACAGTCCATACATCCATTGGATCAAGCACATTAGTAAATTTGTTATGATCATTTTCAAAAAACTTTGAAAATTTGGTATCAGCTCATTTCCTCCCCCTCCCTTCCCACCCACCACCTCACGAACCCTTGATTTATAAATTATTATTTTTTCATGCCTTACACTGAGATGAAAAAAATTAAACATAGCTATTCCTTAACACAAGAATGTTTGTTACAGCCACAAAAACTATATACTGGTTTGCTTAAAAAAAAAAAAAAAAAAGCCAAGAGCAAATCCAGGGCTATTTTTGCTGGAGTGTGTGTTTCTACAATGTGAATGACTTTAAGTGGGATCAGCAAATAACGCAGTGACATCAGTATAACACGGAGGAATGTCTATTTGCAATGGTTTTCTTCAGTCGCAGAGTAGCTAGATCGCACAAA
>PVJH01016680.1:0-50268 GCA_004026705.1 Nesogale talazaci
TTGTGTGTGTGTGTGTGTGTGTGTGTGTGTGTGTGTGTGATGGCTGATTTAAGACAACAGCATGTGGCTGTGAAATTTTTGTTTCCTCCTTGGGAAAGATGCTGCAGAAACTGCTGTGATGTTGAACGCGGCTTACATGGACAGCGCTATGGGAAAACCTCAAGTGTACAGTGGTTTTCTCGTTTCAAAAAAGGTGAAATGTCGACTGATGACAAAGCTCACTCTGGAGGCCCGTCAACTTTGTGAGCGGATGAAAATGTCAGCTCATAGAGCACTTGGAGTTTGTTCCACCAGGTCAGACTGTTCATCAAGCTTCCTGTTTAAATGTTCTGAAAAGATTGCGTAACAGTGCGTGACCAAAAAGGCCTGCTGCGTGGCAGATGGGGACTGGGTTTGCCACCCCGACAATGCCCCTGCTCACACAGCCATCCCAGTGCACCAATTTGGGGCAAAACCCAGCATACCTCTCTGGTCCCTCACACCTGACCTTGCTACATTTTTGTTTCGCGTCATCCTTGTGCAGGGGCTGTGCTAATCTTCTTTGCATCGTTCCGATTTTAGTCTATGTGCTGCCGAAGCCAGCACGTGACGTTTTTGTTTCCACAAATGAAGATGGACAAGAAAGGACAGCGATGTGCCCACCTAGAAGAGGCGAAGACAAAGACAAGGGAGGTGGTGTCAGTCATCCAAACAGCCGCGTCTGAAAAGTGTTTCTGAGGCGGAATCAACGATTTGACAAGTGTACTCAGTGTCATGAAGCATGCTTTGAAGGTGATATTGTTGTTTTATATATATTAAAAAAGTTAAATACATAGCTTTGAAAAAACAACCACCCAGTTTCCTTTGGGTACCCCCTCATATAGCACACACACACACACACACACACACACACACACATAAATGTCACTCATTTTGCTCTGTAGAATCCAACATATTCAAGAAGCAAGAGGAAAGGTACCCCAAGTAGGTCTGGGACCCAGGGACCCCCAGGAGGTTGACCCCACAGGGCCTCTTGGGGGGACTTGAAGTGTTCTCCAGCCAGATGGTCTGTGACCCCTGTGTCCTGGACCTGACTGGGCCTGCCAGGACCCTGCGTGGACCAAGGTGGCCCTGGTCTTGGGGGGGGGGGGTGCTGTGTCTTGGGTGGGGTGGGTGTTTCTGTAAACTTCAAGGACTCCCAGGAAGCTGGTGGGAGAGACCAAGCAGGGAAGGGCTTAGGGTCCTCAGTAAGTTCTGAGGAAGGATGAGAACCCCTCTACTTTCCCTGTGCCCCACAAGGTCTGGAGAGAGAGAGTGTGGACTATGAGATCTCCGAGATCCCGGCAGGTAGCCAGCTCTCTGTCTGTGCAGATCCAGTTGTGTTGGACCCCAGTGTCTGCCTGTCAATGGGTTTGTGTATTTGTCCTGAATGCCTGGGTATAGACCCTAGCAGTGGAGCGTGGGCACCAAGCAGAGGGTCTCAATGCCTTTGTGGCCCCTCAAGTCCATGGCCCCAGGATGACCCAGCCCAGCACTCCAGGGATGCCAGGTCTCAAATCTCGAGACCTCTGCTCTCTGCCCTGCCCTCAGACACAAGCTGTCAGGCCAAGGCCTTGGCAAAGATGGGGCTTCCGGGTGGGCAGGTAAGGTGAGGTCAGGCCAGGACCAGGGCCCAGGTGTCCCTGGGAGATGGAGTCCAGCAGGATGGGTCTCTGATGGATCGTGACTCAGTTTAACAAAGGCGCCCGACCCTGCAAAGGGCATGTGGCAGAGTTGTCCCCGGATGCCTCCAGCCTGGCAGAGGACTGCAGCCTGGCTCGAGCCTAGCCTCACTGGTGCAAGGGTGGCTGTGAGGGCCCAGTCTGGGTGGATGCAGAGTGGGGAGCTGTAGGGGGCTTATGGTCTCTTGGCAGAGCCCCTCCCCCTGGCCTGCCAGCTGGGTCCTGCACCTGACTCTGTTTGCACAAACCCTTCCCTAAGGGACCTAATCTTGGCTTTGATGGCCGCACAGGGCGGCCCTCACCCCCTCTGAACAAATGGGGCATTGTGTTTTCCGCCAAGGCTGGCCGGTTAATGGTTAAACCCAGGAGAGGGGCCGGCTTGCCTGTCCCGCCCTGTACCCGGCCACTGCCATCTCCCCTGTGCTCAGTGCCCAGGACCCAACCCACAGGGGCTGTCCTGAGCCCAGAATTGAGGGGCCCACCCCCTTGTAGCCTGGGAACTCCGAGTGCAAGCGGGGGGCCATGGATGGTTGTTGGGGTTGTAGACCCCCACCTGGGGCCTGGTCCAGACCCTGCTATGCCTTCTGAGTGTTCAAGCCCCATTGTCCCAGCCCCGGTCTCCAAAATGGTTTCTCCCCTCTCACTGCCCCTTGTCCTGACTCCTATGTCCCCAGGGCCCCCTTGGCACCCCTTCTGGGGCCGTCTCTGCCCTCCTCCCATGCCTCCCCCCACTACTGGCACTCCCCACCCCGCCCCTGGCCTCCTCTGCGGCTCTAATAGCCTGTCCACCTGCCTTCTGTCAGCTCGCTCCCCACTCCGCCCTGGGGGTGCTGTTGACGCCCCTCCGGGAGAGACAGATCCCGGACACGCACAGCCCGGCACTGCCCCAGAGTCACAGGCCGGGGCATGCACTGCCAAGCGGGCAGCCCCAGGACAGGTTATTTCTGGAATGTTTGGGGGGGGGGGCAGCCTCAGTGCGGGTATGGGCAGCTGCCAGCTGCTTCTCAGAATGGCCCACGGGCTGGGGTGACCCTGTTTCTGCTTGCAACAGGCTGGCTCTCCGCGTGGCTTCCTGCCAGGCTCCTCCCTGGGTGGGGTCACTGTGGAGGACACACCCCTGCCTGGACTGGGGTACCATTGGGTCTTCAGGGATGGCTGGTGGGACTTTTCCAAGAAGGGGGGTGCGGCTGGGTCAGGGGGCAGAGAGGGCGTGAGGCCAGGCCTGTATCTTAGAAGGAACACTGTCCCTCATGCCAGGTGTGTGTGTGTGGGGGGGTGTCCACCCTGACTGCCAGGGACAAGTCCCATAAAGCCAGGCCTCAGGGACCGGGCTCAGCAGACAGCTCTGAGAGGGCCCTGGAGGCAGCTCAAGGGGGTGGCCCTTGTGTTCCCCAACTTCTCTGTCCTCCCGACACTCGCTTGACGTCTCTGGCTCTCTGTCCCCACGGTCGCTCGCTTTCCAGTGGTCCTTACACACGGCCAACAGCCGGGTGCCGGGCCTCCCCAGGAGATCCCAGCTGGACCGCTTGGATTGCCCTCGGCCTCCGGACACTCCATATCTCTTCCCAACTGCGTCCTCCTTGGTGACCATATGGCCTGGCTGTCTGGGACTTGTGGGGGGTGGCTGTCTGTCTGACTCCCAGCGTCCACAGCAAAGAGCAGCTGTTGAGGCCAGGCCTCAGACTCTGTGCCACACCCCTGATCCCCGAGCAGGCCCAGGCCCCCAGCAGGGGCCATTTACAGGTATCGAAGGACCTGCAGATGCTCCCGGGGTGCGGGTGGGGTGGGTGGACGTCCACACGCCACCCATGGGCTATTACAGTCTATAGATGGAATCTTCTTCCAGGGGCTGGAAGATGGATTCCACAGGTATGCCACACAGTAATGCCATGACTTCATGTTTCCACCAGGTCCTGTGCCTGTGCAACCTTGTGCGGGGCTGGTCCTCACGGCCCTTGTGATGGTCAAGTTGCGTCTTGACTCCACATACAGCAGCCTGACACACCGCCCGCCCGGTCCTGCGCTGCCCTCACCACTGGTCCCGGGCCTGAGCCCATGGCGGCAGCCACGGTGTCTGTCCGTGGTGAGACAGATGCCTAGACGCCCCCTCCTCCTCCTCCTCTTCCTCCTCGGTGCCCCCCTGCTTCACCAAGCAGGATGTCCTTCTCCAGGGGCTGGTCTCTCCTGACGCCAGGCGCTAAGCACGGGAGAGGAAGTCACTCCACCCTGAGGTCTGAGGGGCCTGCTGGCCGGGCTTCCGACAAGAGAGGAGGGTGTGTTCACGTTGCTTTCTCTCTGCTGCCCAGTGTGGCTTTTTGTCTTCTCCACGCTCCTGGCCCTTGGCTTCTTGACGGCATCAGAAACGCTGTTTCCTGCAGCAGAAGTACCCCTTTTTAGAAACGATGTACTCTTCCACGCTGGCATTGGGCCAGGTGTGATGGCACGGTGACAAGAGACCTCTCCCTTTTGCTGACTCCCCCCTCCTGGACGTATGGGCAGTTTTATGGCCACAGTGGGGTGGGGGGTGGGGGTCCTGCTGGACCAGTCGTTACTCTTTTGCTACCTGCAAAGTTAGCAATTTGAAACCACCACCCACTCTGCGGGAGAGAGAGGGGGCTTTCCACTCCTGTAAGGAGTTGAGAGTCTCGGAAATGCACAGGCTCAGTCCTCCCCTGTCCTGCAGGGCTGGCACCCCACGGCAAGGAGTTTGGTGTGGATCTGGCTATAGAGGCCTAGTGGCGCAGTGGTGAAGCGCTTGGGTGATGACCGAAAGGTTGGTGATTGGAGTCCGTGAGCCACGTTCTCCCTGCCAGAAAGATGAGACAGTCTTCTACCTCCGTAGGCAGCACAGACTTGGAAATTCTGTCGGACACCATGAGTGCGACTCACCTTGACAGTCGTGAATTTGGGTTTTGGCTTTAAGGCTGCAGGAGATGGGTGCCATGTGACCTCGGAGGCCAGATGTTGGAAGGTACTACTGCTTTGAAGTGACCAGATTTTAAGCGGGACACCATTGACTGGGGGTGGGGGTGTTCTTGATTATAAATTTGGTCTATCTGGAGCAACGAAAATGTTCATAGAACGCAAAAATAGTATTATAATATAGCCATTTAATTTTAAAACGCCACGGGACACAGGCGTTTTTAACAAATTGTTAAAAAGCGGGACTCTGGTCACCTTAAGCTGCTTCCTCTTGGTTTTGGGGGGAATTCGGCTGCCATGATGTGGGGAAGTCCAGGCCTCATGAGACATCCCTCCCCTCCTTGAGCGGAGGACCCAGTTAAAGCCCACCTCCACTTCCACCTCCAGCTGAGTGAGCGGGTGAAGGAAGCCTGAGGGTCTCTCCAGATCCCATCGCCATCTGACCGACCCTGGAAGAGCCCCATCAACCCAAGAAAGGGGGTCACACATAGCAAACAGGCCTCTTAGAGCTCCAAGTTCGCTGCTTTTCTGCAGCACGCACCAGGATTTGGACCTGGCCTGGGTGGGAAGACAGTGGGCTGGGTAGATAGATCCATAGGGGTGAATCCCAAGCGGAGCACAGCCAGCCACCAGCCACGCAGCCTGGAAGGGTCGCAGCACGGCTGGGCCTCAGCTGTGTGGGTCTGTGTGCCTAAGTGGTGACTCTGGTGTCAGTGGCCACGGAGTTGGCTGTCTGATGTGCAGGATAAACCGTCGTCTGGCTCGGTGCCACCCTGGCGATGGCGGGGGTCCAGACGTCCACGGTGGCCGCTGTCAGGTCAATCCCTGCGGCCGAGTTTCCCTGAGTCAGTCCTTCAGTCCCTCGACTCTACGAAGATGCATTTGGCCTCCTGCCTTATTAAAATGTATGTTCTTTTCTGGCGACCGGTCATTCTGGAGGAGAGGCCTCCTGTTCTCCTCGGAGAAGCGTGGTTTTAGGTCCCGGAGACTGGCCGGTTTGGTCTCTGGCTTTTCCGTGGTAAATTTCACCGTTTGCGGCCGCACCGACGCCCAGGCGGAGGGATTCCTCCTTCTCCTTTTCCGACTTCCCAGTGCACGGGGGTGACTGGAGACACCGCCCTCCATCAGGCACCATCCCGTCCTCACCGCGGCACCCTTGTGAGCTAAAACTTGGCGCTGTGGGGAGGCGCCGGTGACGGTCCGCGCCGGCCTCCCCGTCGCTCCTGTGCTTGGGCCCGCGTGGTGGCCCTGGAGTCCGCTCGGACACACCTCCGCCCGCCGCTGCGCGGGAGACTCCCGGGACCTGGCGGTACCGGGGACATGGCTCCCGGCCTCATGGCGCGCACGGGGCCACCACGACGCGGCACACCGACGGCCCAATGGCCGATCGAGGCTCCCGAGAGCAGTTTGCAACCTCCCTGGGATCAGAGGGGCTCCACGACGGTGCGTGCGCTGAGATTGCGGACTCCCGGGAGCTCCTCTGCCCGCAGCTTCTCACTCCGTGTGCCTTTCCACTCCCCAATCACCCGCCCCACGTTTTCCCATTTGGCCGCCTGGGCCTTCGCAGTCTTGTGGTGTGGACGTCCACCTGCTTTGCTTCCTGGTGCGCTCCAGGCGCTAGTCGCTGCCCTTCACCAATAAAGGCTTCCACATCTTTCCACAGGTTTCCTCAAGCACCGTCAGCCGTGCTGCTGGGTTACTGATGCGTCTCTCTCCAAGCTGGACAGCGCACACACTTTCCTATGGCCCAGCTTCTCAGACTTGTCGGTCCATGTGACGGGATGGCACGGTGTGGGGGGTGTGTCTGCTGCACACAGCTCCTTACAGTGCGGACCAGCAAGACGGAGGTGTGCTGGCCCAGCCCAGGGGCAGACAGCCTGTGCAGGGCGGCTGGTGACGTGCGTTGAAAGTCGCTCGGACAGCTAAAAGGTCACACTGGCCCGTCTTTGCAGATGTCCGACCAGAGTGCCCCTTACAGACAGGATGGAGAGACTGCCTCTCACACACGTGGGACGTGCTGTCAAGAGAGACCAGTCCCTGGAGAAGGACACCGTGCTTGGTAAAGTGGAGGCCCGCGAACGAGAGGAAGGCCGTCAAGGAGATGGCCAGACGCCATGGCAGCAGCCGTGCGCTCAGGCACAGGAAGAACTGGGAGGCCGGCGTGGGGAGCGGGTGGTGTTGGGTTCCTTTGTGCTTAGCATCACTGTGGGTCAGAACCGACTGAATGGCACGGAACAACAACAACAACTTCTTGGGTCATCCTGCCCTGCGTGCAGCCTCAGTCAACCAATAACGAGAGGAATGGCTGCTCAAACTCCAAGGGCACTCATATCTGTGTCAGAGAGAACGCTATACCAAGAAGCAATGCTGCATCTCTAAGACCTCCCAGCCCAGTCCAGATCAAGTCCCTAAGTCCGATACTAGCCCAGATGTCCGATACCAGTCAATGAATTCCTCTTCAGACTCACGCACACATGCAACGACGCCCAATGCAGGAAGATTACAGGCCCAGGGTGGGAAGTCTTGGGGATCCAGGGAGATTGGAAGCATCCCCAGAGCTCTGGTTGCCGCCAGCTTTGCTCTACGTGGCAACAGGAAGAGGAAGGAGAGAGAGAGAGAGAGAGAGAGAGAGAGAGAGAGAGAGAGAGAGAGAGAGAGACATGTCCTTCCTCTAGGGAGGAAGACAGAAGTTCCCAGAATCCCCAGGAGAAGGCCACGCCCACACCGAGGCCTTATTGGCTATGACCTGATTGACAAACAAGCCTCCACCCCTTTGCTCAAGTCCACAAGAGATGAGCCCACAAGCCCTTTCCCGAGTTGAAAGGACACAGTAGCCCCTGGTCCTGTTGGAAGGACACACTCCCTCTTGGCCCACCTACAGGGAGGCTCCACACATGCACACTTAAATGTCTGAGACCCCCACTCTTTGCAAAGTTGTCCACCGTATGTGGCAACCCCCACGGTCGGCCACAGGCTTTCTCAGAGTCAACAGAACACAGGCAAGCGCCCGTCTGGAGTCCTCACTTTAGGCCACCTCCACCGGCCCCTAGCAATGCTAACTCTGATACCACCCTCTTCTGAACACAGTTCGAGCTCCCTCCACACCCCACCCCGGCCCCCTCACCAGCTGTCGGGTTGTTGTTGTTGTTGTGTGATGGTTAGCAACACTTTGCTTGTGTGGTGATGATCTCGCTCAGGGAGTTCCTCATTGTGTGGCCTTGGCTTTCTTGGTCATGGGCCCCCATAAGGATCTTCTCTAGTCGTGGGCCCCCACGTTTTGGCACCTGCTGGGTGAAGCGTCATAGGTGGTAGTCCGTTCGTGCCTGGGGCCTGGCTATTTTGCCCACGCTGACGGCGTGGCTGGCACCTCCTCCGGCAGTGCCAATGGTTCTTGACGATTGGACACGGACCACGTACCCTTGCTGGGTTCTCTGTCTCTCCTCCGGATGCTTCCCTTGTGAAGCGACGTTGCAGCTCTTGATTAAAAAAAAAACAAAACAGAAATGGGAACCTCCTGATGGTGAATTGGCAGAGCACATCATTGTCCGTCCACTAATTCAGAACTGGATACATTTGTTTCATGCCCTTGGTTGCGATGCCCGCTGTGTGACAGCACCAATTGACTTCCTTCCCCGTGTTTCCCGTTTCTGTTTCTCCTTCGGGGAGCCCTGGTGCCGTCCTGGTTACGTGTTCAGCTGCTAACCACCAGGTCAGCAGTTTGAAGCCACCTGCGGCTCCCTGGGAGAAAGGCGAGGCCCCCTACTCCCATAAAGAAAGAGCTGCCATCTTAGAAACACGCAGGGCAGGTCTGCCTCGTCCTGTCGGGCACTCTGAACGGGAATCAGCTCCATGGCCATGAATTTGGATTTGGATTTTCCTAACCCTTCCCAACGTTGTCCTTGGGTGAACACCACCCTTCTGACCCCACCCCCCCGCCAGATGACTGCCCTGAGGGCCAGCCTCCTCTTGTTTGCCTCCTCGGCCTGGGTGTTGGTTGTCTGAAACCCGAGTCACAGAGCGAGTGTGGTTCCAGAACCGCAGTCTTGAAGGTGGTCCCCCGTCTCTATCCAACCAGGCAAGGTGGTCTTCAGGAAAATTATCTTGAGTTTGGACCCACAGGTTCCTCCCACTCCACTCCAAGCCTTCTAGCATGACCCCTCTCCAAGCAGATGGTCGTGGGAGCTGGGCACCCTCGAGCTCTGTCCAGTCAGGTCCTTGTGCCAGGGCTGTGGATGACGTGGCAAGAAGGTGTTTCCAATCACGGCGTTGTTGGCCTCACAGAAGCGTGCCTTGTGACCTCTGCCACCCAGGTCTCCTTTTCTTTCCTTTTCTCATTCCATAACCTTTGTGGCCTCCAGACACGTCTAAAGAAATCGTCTGGCCTGTAGCTGGACACATCTCTACCCCCCTCCCCCCTGCTCTTACTCATCAGCCTGCTGAACTGTTTCTTTGTCAGAAACATAGATCCCATCTAAACATTCCTGATATCCTTGTTGTTGTTTTTGTTTTTTAATCATTGTATTGGGGACTCATACAGCTCTTATCACCATCCATCCATTCATCCATTGTATGTCAAGCACATTTGTATATGTATTGCCCTCATTATTCTCAAAACATTTGATTTCTGTTTAAGCCCTTGGTATCAGCTCCTCATGTTCCCCTCCCTCATGAAGGCTTGATCATCTATAAATTATTTTGTCATATCTTACATTGTCCGATGTCTCCCTTCACCCACTTCCCTGTTGTCTGTTCCCCAAGAGGAGGTTGTATGTAGATCCTTGTAATCAGTTCCCCCTTTCTCCCCACCCTTCCCTCCACCCTCCCAGCATCACCACCCTCCCCACTGGTCCTGAAGGCATGTCCGTCCTGGATTCCCTGTGTTTCCCATCTGTACCAGTGTACATCCCCTGGTCTAGCTGGATTTGTAAGGAAGAACTGGGATCGTGATAGTGAGGGAGGAGGAAGCATTGAAGAACTAGAGGAAAGTTGTGTGCTTCATCGTTGCTACACTGCACCCTGCCTCTCTTCCCTGCAACCTTCTATAAGGGCACATCCATTACCTACAGATGGGCTTTGAGTCTCCAACCTGCACTCCCCCTCATTTACAATGATATGATTTTGTTCCTTGATACCTGATACCAGATCCCTTTGATACCTCGTGGTCACACAGGCTGGTGTGCTTCTTCCATGTGGGCTTTTTCACTTCTGAACTAGATGGCTGCTTGTTTACTTTGAAGCCTGTAAGACCCCAGACACTACATCTTTTGATAGGCAGGCACCATTAGCTTTCTTCACCACATTTGCTTATGCATACATTTATTCTTCAGCAATCATGTTGGGAAAGTGAGCACCATGGAATGCCAATTTAATAGAACAAAGTGTTCTTACATTGAGGAAGGACTTGAGTGGAGGCCCAATGTCCATCTGCTGTCTTAATACCAAACCTATAAGTATATGCATGCAAATCTATTTCCCCATCATCATGTATAAATATATTTATCTATGTACATACCTGTATTTAGACCTCTATAAATGCCCTTTGCCACCTATTTCTTTTCTCTATTTCCTTTTACTTTCCTCTTGTCCCACTATCATGCTCAGCCTTCATTTGGGTTTCAGTATTTTCTCTCTGCTGTATTACCCTTGATCAATCTCTACCAGGCCTCTCACACCCTCCTTGCCACTTATTTTTGGATCACTTGTTGTTCCCTTGTCCCTGTGTTGGTCAACACCGCCTCCTTTCCTGCACCCTCCCCTCTCCCCCCAGAACCATCAATCCCATTGTTTTCTCTTCCAGACTGTTCATCCAGCCTATCTTATCTAGATAGACCCGCAGAGATAATGATATGCACAAAAAAAACAAGACATAGCAAGATGAAGCGACAAAAGAAAACAAAACAACTACAAAAAAAACCCAATATCCAAAAAGAGTATATTAAAAAGTAAAAATAATAATAAAAAAGAAAAACCTGTAAATAGTTCGAGGTCTGTTTGTTGACCTCCAGGAGTGTCCCCTGGTTGAGTCAGATGGGGTGCCACGCCCTGGCCCCAAAGTGTACCCTTGGCACTCCCTTGGGACCTCCATGCTCTGTCCCCCTGCTTCTCTGCAGCACACCCTTAGTTGTTTTGCCTCGGTGTGGTGGGGGATTCCTCGTTTTTAACATCGTGGCTTACTAAATTTAAGCGGCTGAATCTGATACATGCTTAATGTCATTTTTCCTTCAAGAATCAACTCAACTTTCTGTGTTGGAGAAACAGGACAAGGAACACCTGAGCTCATGTGCACCCCCACCCCCGCAGGTATTTTTCACCGAAAGTTTCAGACATCAACCAAACACTCATTCTCCTGAATGATCACGTGGGCACACACAGACCTCCTCTTGAATCGGAAGCCCAGTGGCACAGCCTCGATCGGTTCTGTACGTGACGGCAGAGGGTGCGGGCCCAGTCTGGTTCCTTCTCTTTCCCCACCATGCGTCAACTCCATGACTCTTCATTTTCCTTCCCCAAAGATTTGAGTTTTCTATATTGATGTGGGTTCCTCTGGGGTCCTTGGCAATGACCAGGCGCCCCTCCAGGAAAATGTCCACCCTCCCTGGAGTGTCCACAGTGTGGCACCGAGAATGGTCTTCATTCTCACAGCACATGCTGCGGCAAAGAACACCATATTTTACAATGATCCATCCTCATTCTTTTTAAAGATTAAAAATTTTCTTATTAAATATCATTTTATTGGGGGTTTTACAGCTCTTATAACAATCCATACATCAATTGTAGCAAATATATATAGACATATATTGTCATCATTTTCTCCACGTTTACTTTCTATTTGAGCCCTTCGCATCACCTCCTCTTTGTTCCCTCCCTGCCCTATCCTCCCCCTCAGGACTCCTTGCCAAATATAAATTATTTTTATATCTTACATCGACCTCTGTCTCCCTTCCCCCAGGGTTTCTGTTGTTCATCGCCCTGGGGGGTGGGGGTGGTTATGTGTCCATCACGTCGGTCCTCTCCACCTCTCCCCTCCTTCCCCCTAATTTCCTGGTACCGATACTCCCCTTCCTGCTCCTGGAATCCTGTGTGTCATGAGCTCTTATCTCCGACCTGTGTCTGCGCACATGCTCCAGTCCAGCCTGCGTGAAAGGCAGCACTGAGGTCACGATAGTGGGGGTGCGGAAGCCTCAAGGAGTCAGAGGAATAGTGTGTGTTCCATTGGTGTTTACTGCTTCCTGGTTGACTCACCCCTTCCCTGTGACCCGTGTGTGTGTGTGTGTGTGTGTGTGTGCGCATGTGTGTGGTGTCTCACTGTCTACATATGAATTCAGGGTCTCTTCTCCAACCCACCTCATTCTCAATGATATGGTTTTGTTTGTTTGGGGCTTTTGGACTGCTACCTGATCCTGTCAGTTCCTCATGATCACGCAGGCTGGTGTGCGTCTTCCATGTGGGCTGTTGTTTCTCTGCTAGATAGCCACTTGTTTAAGCCTTTAAGACCCCAGACTATCTTTTGATAGCCAGGCACCATCAGCTTTCTTCACCACACTTGCTTATGCACCCATCTTGTCTTCAGCAATTGTGTCAGGAGGGTGAGCATTACAGAATGCCAGGTTGTTAGAACTAAGTGTTCTCTATTGAGGCAGGGCTTCAGCAGAGACCCAAAGTCAGTCCGCTGTTTCGGTATAGTGCCAGTCAAATACATGCACATAGGCTAATACCTCTATTTTTATGAATCAATGTATTTACATATGTACACACCCATGCTTACACCGCTATCCATTGCTTTGCTTCCTGCTTGCTTTTGTCTTCCTCTTTTTACCTATCCTTATTTAAGTCCAACTTTTGCATTCTAATCACCGGCAATTGTCAATACATCTTGACTGTACATTGGATCAGCTTCATCAGAGTCTTCAATTTCTTAATGGCTGGCACCAAGAGTTGGTGCAGAACTTTGAAATATCATCATATTAGCTGGTCTTCCTTGTAGATGTGTGAGCACTGGGCTTCCAAAGGCAGCATGGTGGTGTGGGACATTTTCACTCTTTTTGACAACCCAAGTGATGCTGTGTGTCTTCATTAGGCATTTGTGAAACAGCAGCCCATAGGATGTCTTGATTTAAACAGCCTGTGTGGTCCATTTCTGCTCACCAATGCCTTAGGTTTCACTCTGCCACGGTCTGATTTTATTTTCAATGGGTTTTGGTTTTCCTTGATACTTTGAACGTTGCACGGTTCAAAAAGCAATGGACACTTGTAGCTGGGTGTGTTAGACCGGGTTGATGAGGAAAACAAATCCAGAGACACTCACATATGTGTCAGAAAGAGTTTGATATCAAAGAGTAATTGTATATTAAGAAAACATCCTAGCTGAGTCCAGATCAAGTCCAGTAGTTTGAAAGTAGCCCGTAAGTCCAATACTGGTCCACAAATCCCCGTCCAGACTCACGTAGCACACACAATGAGGCAGAATGCAGGAAGATCACAGGCTGCTGGGTGCAAAGTCTTGTGGATCCAGTGGCGGTGGACGCATCTCCAGGGCTCCAGCTGCCATCCGTGTGAATTGTCCACAGGAAGGGGAAGCAGAGAGTGTGGTCTACCTCTGGGGAGAAAGAGAAAGAGGCCCACCTTGAGCAGCTGAAGAGCCAGTTTACCTGTTTCCCTCCAATCAAACTGCAGCCTGATTGATAGGCCAAATTCCTCCCACATGTTCCTACGGGAGCCAAGTTGGCACAAAAAACCCTAACTGCCATAGCCCACCCCTTCACTCTTATACCTTCAAGTTGACGGGAGATCATGTAACTACCACACTGGGCCCTATCCACAAATTTTGAGTAGGGCCACATCCATGAGTGAAGGTGCTGAAAGCTTTAATCTGCCCATGTGGCATAGTCGTATTTTCAGTGTCTTCAAAGTGCAGGGCTCCCCTTCCAGCGCTGTATCAGACGATGTTCTGCTGCAGTTCACAGCATTTTCCTTGCCTCCTTTTGTAGCCTCGCTATGAACGTGCAATTCACTGGTTTGAATAGATTAGAAAGAGCTGGGCCACCCTCATCCCAGCCAAGTCTAGAACACTCTCCTGCTCGCTGCATTATCATCAGCTCCCTGTTTCCCCCAGCGTGCGCTGCCATAACTTTGGGAAACTCCTGATCTAGTTGCCGTCTCTGTAGATTTACTGATTCTGGACTTCAGATAAAGGAAGTCATTCAAAAAAGCAAGAACAATAACAAAGCACAGTGCAGAGAAACCTCCCCTACACACACACACACAGGCGGTAAATAACAAACCCCAGAGCACGGTAGAAATGGGTCCACAGGTAAAGCGAACAGCAATATGTTACATCCTAACCTCACTGTACCTGCCTCAGCCACCTCCTGATGCACTCTGGTCAGCGGCCCGAGGGAATTCAATGGAGGCTTAATCCAGAGGAGGCTTTGCCCATGGATTTGGGACTTTTGCTGTCATCCACAGCCTCCAGCAAACCAGGTGCTCAGAATTGAAGCTCTGATACATGCAGTTCTCTCCTCTGATCCTGGATTGCATTTCTTACAACCCTCGGGTCTCCCAGGCCGCCGTGCTCCTGTGTGGGCTTTAGTGGACACCTGGCGTGCATGACTGCTTGGTATAAGCTTGAAGACCCCGGGATTCCTCGCCAGGCCCTTTCCCTAGTTCTACTCAGTCTGGAAGTTCTGCAGAAACCTGTTCACCAGCGGTGACCCTGCCGGCATTTGGGATACCAGGGGTACCGCTTCTGGCCCCACAGCCACACCCAAGCCCCCCCCATCCCCCCCGCCCCAGGAGGACTCAGTGACAGAAGGGTGGTGGTGGTCAACATCCAGTGTCACCTCTGAAGTTGCACTGTGGCCTTGCCCTGACGCTGAGCAAGGAGGCGGAATCGGAGGGGTACGTTCATGCTTTTCCTGCTGACTGGCGGGACCCTCCTCCCCGGGCCCTGGTAACCACTCGTAAGCGCTGGCCTCCATGCCCGTGCCTAACCCGGGGCGCCCTGCAGCATCTGCCCCTGGGAGGCCGGGAGGCTGGCGGAGGCAGGCTGGCACTTGCAGCCCCTGGGGCGTGTGCGCCGTGAATCAGCAGCCCCCGCGGCCGGCCGGAGAAGCTCAGGCGCTGCACCACCCAGACGCCAATTATCCATTCGTCACCGTTTCCCCCACCCCGGGGACCAGGCAACTGAGGCCCCTCCTGCCCCCGGCCTCCTCTGGCAGCAGGGAGGGAAGTCTCTGGAGTCACACCTGCCAAGTCAGGGAGGCCCCGCATCTGGACCCCGGCCCCTCAGCCCCACCCTCCCTGTGCTGGGCACGCAGCTTCACTCCACCCGGAATTGCACTGGAAGGGTCCCAGGAGCCAGACGGAGAAGCTGGAGCCTCCTGGGGCCCTGGAGGGAGGGGCCCACATAGGGGACTTCCTCCTCAGGATCCAGGGAGGGGGAGCCCTCTTGGGGCCCTGGCTGTTGAGAGGGAGCAGAGGAGAGAGAGAGGCCTGATCGTCCCCACCACCCTCCACCCCAGGAACTCGGTCCCCCCCCACCCCCATCCCACCCAAGGAAATGTGGAAGGGGGCAGCACTCTAGCACTCAGGACCCCAGGGAGAGACCTGCCCCCCCAGGAGTGGGAGGAGGGGCCAGTGACAGGCCTCTGCTGGCTATCCCTGGTCTCAGCTGCCCACCCTCCCTCCTAGTCCAAATCCACACCCGGGAGATGGAAGAGGGTCCTGCTGTCAGATGGCCAAGGCCAGGCCCTGCACCCGGAGATCAGTCAGCAGAATCAACACCTGGGACCCCGACATCTTGGGCAAGGGTGCAGACCATGTGGTCCTGCAGTGGCACCTCAGGGGGATGCCGGTGTGTAGGGGGGCCTGCCTTGAGGTCCCATGGCCCCCATTCCTGGGCGGGGCGCCAGAGGGGGGCGGACCCAGCCTAGGTTCCTGGCAGTTCTTGTCCCAACAACCGACACCCCTGGGTGGGGCCCTTTGATGTCCCTGCGGCAGGCGGGCGGTCCTGAGCGCTCTCCAGCCCTTTGAAGCTGCGGCAGGCGGGCAACGGCCCTTAACTGACCGCAGTGTCGGGTCCAGGTGTACCAGGGTGGGGACCCCCCCACCAGCAGCACCAAAATTAGAGGGCCCTGGGCCTCTGAGGCCTACACCAGGCTGCACCCCCCACCCTGTGTCCCCTCCTTCGCCCCCTGCACCCCAGGGTTCTGCACCTGGGATCCGTGTCCTTCTTCCCAGGGGCTCTGACTTCCAGTCTGTACAGCGGCACCTACCCTGCGGGGACATGGGAGGGGGCAGAGGCATGTGGGGGGGGGGTGGTCGGGGGGCAAAGGGCTGGTGGGCTGGAAACACCGAACTTTCGGTTCACGGCTGAGTGCTTTAGCCGCGGCGCCACCGGGGCAGGCACCGTCGTGCGGTGTGTGTGACGTCGCCGGACTTCCAGCCGTTCTCGGGAAACTGAGGCACAGAAGCTTGGACGCAGAGTGAGGCCATGTCCGACCACAGCCGGGGCGCCTGGACCTCAACCCTGAGGTGCGGTGGGGGCGGGGAGTAAGGGGGAGTCATCTTATCACAGCCTTCAGCCGCCTCACCTGCACGCCGGTGCCTCCAGAGGGGCCATAAACCCCTTTGTTCTCTGGAATCAAAGTTAACTTATCTTTCCATTTTGCTATAAAATCTCAGAATCAAAAGGACAAGCGGTCCCTTTGGAAGGTGTGAACTGCTGAGATTTCCCGCCCTGTGAAAGGGGGTGGTGGGGGTGGGGGCACCCTCCACTCGGAGAGGCTGTACCCAGGGGTGAGGTGTGCCTGAGAAAACCCCTCCGGCCCCTTTCAAACGCATGGACAGGGCCCAATTGCTGCCACCCGCTCGGGAACCACCCCTGTGGTCACCAGAGGCAATGGCCACCTCTACCCTCCCACCCCCGAAAGCTGATGCCAGCAGAGGTCCTGAGTGCTCTGGGTGCCAGGGACCGCTGGTTTGTGCTCTCTGGCCTCCTGGGACACCCCCCCCCCCCAGGTGTGACACAGCAGCCTTGATCTCCACGTGTCCCCCAGTGCCATCTGCAAGAATCTTCCTCCTACAGCCCAGCAGGCCAAGTCCGGACCACCTTCCCTTAGGAACTGGACGGACAGGTTACCTCCCCTGAGGGCGGGGAAGGCCAGGTAGGGGGCAGGATTTAGGGTAGGTGCTGCAGTGAGCTTCCTACCCCCACCTGGGCAGGCCTGGGGCTCCAGAAGATAAGGGGTGGGCACAGCCCCTCCCACGCCCCCACCCCCCGGCCCACCCCTGTGCAGGGCATGCTGGGTGTGACGTGAGGCCTGACTCTAGCTCCAGGAGGCACTTGCAGGTGTGGCCCAGGGCGGGGCGGTTCTGCGAGCCAGGCCATCTCCCCGTGCCTGGGGGCGATCCCCTCCCAGCCCCAGCAAAGGGGCACGCCTGTAGGCGAGTCCTGTGGAATGGTGCTGTCACCAGGTGACAGGGGGAGGCAGGATGTCCGTTCTGGGAGGGTGGGTGGTGGGGGCGAGGGTCTGACCTCAGCCCACCCTCCCTACTCCCCAGCCATGGCCGGCCTCCACCGTCTGGCCCTTGACAGCCTGCTCAGGACGGCCTGATTCTAGGCGCTCCGGAGGTGCAGAGCTGGGGAGGGGGCTTGTAACCACCCCGTGGCAGACTTGGGGACGTACAGAAGCTAACGCGATTGGGAGAAGAAGGGGGGAGGAGGAGGAGGAGGAGAAAACTGGCAGATGATGGGCAACTGAGACCCACGGCAAGGGGTGATCGTGCCCCTGTGTTTCCCAGACGGCCCCTCTTCCTGGGAGCCCCATCATCATTCAGTGGCCTGTACACAACAGAGCCAAGCCCACCCGCCCAGTCCTGCTCCGTCCTCCCAGAGCCTCCCGTACTGGAGCCCAGGGCAGCGGTGGCGGCGGAGTCCCTCCAACTCCTCCAGGGCCTGCCCCTCGCCTTGACCAAGCAGATGGCCTTCTCTAGGACTGCCGTCTCCTGGTTGCAGGAAGCCCCGTCTTTCTCCTGTGGAGCAGCGAGTGGCTTGGAGCTGCGGCTGGTGTGGCTAGCAGCTCCCTGCAGAACCACGAGGCCACCAACGTTAACAGCCAGGCCGGAGGACGGGTGGACAGCAGCAGGCAGGATTCGGGCGGCACTGGAGCCACCCACACGTCAGCGTCAGGAGTGTGAGACAGCTGCCTGGCCGACTGGAAGGCCGGAAGAGATCCGCATCCGTTGTGTCCATTCCCAAGAAAGAGAACAAGCCAGCATGTGGAGCTTATCGACCATCAGGTTCGTGTCACGAGCAAGTAGAACATTGCTGAAGGCCGTCGGAAACCGGAGAAGAGGACCCACGGGGCACAAGCACGTCATACCGAGGTCAGAGGGCTCCCGGCTCAAAGCAGAGAAGACCGGAGGGGTGTCTCCTTGTGTTTTATTGATCGTGCAAAGGCGGGCTGGATGGCAGCAAACCCAGGGGCATCCCTGAGAAGACGGGGAATTCCAGAACACTCGATTGTGCTTCTGAGGAACTTATGCACGACGGGTCCAGAGAGAGTTGGGCAAACAGAACAAAGGGATACTATGTGGTTTAAAATCAGGAAGGGTGTGTTCCGGGCTGGTGTTTTTCACCGGGTTTATTCAGTCTGTATGCGGAGCAAAGCCTCTGAAACTAAATTAGATGAAGAAGAATTCAGCATTGTGATTGCAGGAAGGCTCGCTAGCTACCTGCGATATGCAGATGGCACCCCCTCACTTGCTGGAAGTCAAGCCCCGACCGATCGATGAAGGTCAAAGATGGCAGCCTTTGGTGTGGATTACGACTCCAGGGAAAGAAAACCCAAATCCTCACCACTGGGCCAATACGCAAGGTCCTGCTAAACAGACACAAGGCGGACATTTCCAGAGTTTCATTCTCCTTGGCTCCACGCTCCATGCCCTGCAGCCAGAGTCAGAAAGCAAATGACACAGCCCATCTGCTTCCCAGCGTGGCGAGAAAGGGCGTCCCTCACAGGACCACGCCAGGGTCTTTTCAATCGCCTTAGGTCTGTGGTTCTCAACCTTCCTCATCCCGAGACCTTTCACACAGGTCCTTGTGTGGTGGTGACCCTCCCCCCCCCACACACACACACCATAAAACTTTTCATTGCTGCTTCACCACTCTAAGTTCACTATTTTTATGAATCGTCATGTAAATATCAGATGCAGGATTATTAGGTGACCCCTGTGAAAGGGTCATTCAACCCCCAAAGGGGTCAAGACCCACAGGTTGAGTCCATCTGCAAGGGAGGTGACATCCCCTTACAGAAGGGTCACTGGGAGGAGACGGGCCAGTCAGGGTGCAATGTGGCAACGATGAAATCTGCAACTTTCTTCTAGTTCTAAACTGCTTCCTCCCTCCCACTATCCTGATCCCAATTCTGCCTTACACATCTGGTTAGACAGAGGATGTGCCCTGGTACGGATAGGAGCCGGAAACATGGGGAATCCATGACAGATGATCCCTTCAGGACCAGTGGTGAGCGTGGCGATACTGGGTGGAGGGAAGGTGGAGTAGAGAGGGGGAACCGATGACAAGGATTTGAGGTGACTAGACGTCCCACTTTCCAACAATTTGTCCCGTGATCCGCGCGGCGTTTTAAAATTAAATAAACATATTACAATACTATTTTTGCGTTCTGTGAACATTTTGCTTGTTTGTTTGGTTTTGGGGCATCACTGCCTCTGGTGGTCGTGGGCACTACCCAGTGTTGCTCCTGAGAGCCGCTGCTGGATTTGAACTGCCAAACCTGCGGGCCGCAGTCCCGCACTCAACCACTTACACCACCGGGGCTCAGCCCCCCTATGAACATTTAATTTTTTTTTTTGGGGGGGGGCATCACTGCCCTCAGGTGGTGGGAGTAAGAGACCCAGCCTTTGCTCCATGGAGCTGGAATCGAACCTCCATCCCAGTGGGCTGCAGTCCTGCACACAACCATTACGCCACCGGGGTTCAGCCCCTTTTTATTTCTTTTTTTTTTTTTGGGGGGGGGGGCATCCTCTACGAACATTTTTGTTGCTCCGTATCGACTAAATTTTAAATCAAGGACCCCTTCCCCCCCAGTCAACGGTGTCCGGCTTAAAATCTGGTCATTTAAAATATAACCTCCTCCCTGAGATATGGACAACAGGGAAGTGGGTGAAGGGAGATGTCAGACAGTGAATGATATGACAAAATAATAATTTATAAATTATCAAGGGTTGGCTGAGCCCCGGTGGCATAGTGGTTGAGTGTGGGACTGCGGCCCACTGGGTTGGCGGTTCAAATCCAGGAGCTAGGCTGGGCCCCCTATTCCCACCAGAGGGCAGTGATGCCCCCCCAAAAAATAAATTCTCACGGGTTCCTGAGGGAGGGAGGAGCGGGGAGGGAGTGGGCAAAGGAGGAGGCAGTACCGAGGGCTTCAGTAGAAAGCAACTGTTCTGAGAAGGATGAGGGCCAAAAATGCACCCATGTGCTTTGCAGACAATGCATGGATGGATGGTGGATTGTGGTAAGAGTTGTATGAGCCCCCAATAAAACGATTAAACAACAAACAAAGACCCGCATGTGAGGAGCCAGTGAGCGGGGGCTGCATGTTGGGGGACTCGCAGCCAGGTCCGCAGTGCAATCCCACCTCAGGAGAAGGCGAGGCTTTCTGCTCCCACAAAGCGTTCTGGTCTCGGACACCCACGGGGGGCAGGTCTACCCCGTCCAGTGGGTGCCATGCCGGGAGTCAGCATCAGCGCCTGGGGTTCGGTTGTGGTCCTCACCTGTGATCACTCGTGGGGCAGGTGGACACTGTGTGAGAGGCCTTCAGCACGTTCACATTCAACCCCCTGCCATCTCAGGGCGAGCCCCCGTGGGCTTCTGAGACTCGCTGCTGACAGGAGTCGACCGCCCAGGCTTTCTCCCGGGGAGCCGCTGGCAGTCTTGGGCCGCTGGCCGCTTGGCTCACAGACCCTCGAGTCACCCAGACACCACCGGGACCCTCCCCTGAATTATCACGTTCCTGGAGACAACGGCACAGGCCCCGGACCCTCAGAAGAACAAACACCTGCGTCTCTGAAGAAGTGCCGTCAGATGCCCCTCAGGTGGGAGGACGGGGAGGCTTGGTCTTGTGAGGGAACTCGAGGCAGAAGCCAGGGGTTGTCCTTCGATGTGCCAAGGCCTCCCTCGCCCCTCGACTGGGAGTTGGCCAGAGGGCAGGCATGGACTCAGCCCTTTGAGACTGTAAGCCAGAACACCTGGGCGCGCCCCCTTCGAGCCCAGGTGGGCTTAATTCAACCAATGGGGTCAACCAGGACCTCCCAGCGGAGGGCCCTGAAAAGCCAGAATCTGCAACCCACTTCCCTCGTTTCCAGCTGCTCCAGCTTTTCTCTGGCCTCAGGTCTCCCCGTGTGGGTGTGAAGCGACACCTGACCGTCCCTGTCCTTTAAACCCCACTGGGACCACAAACCAGGCTTCAGCATGAGTTCTTGCTCAGTGAAGCCCAGGACCGAGGTATTTCCCACCCCAGGACCCTCGCCATCTCATGTACTGTGGACATGTGGTCCGGAGGGACCGGTCCCTGGAGGGGGACATCCTGTTTGGTCAAATCTTGGGGCAACATGAGCAGCAGTTGGGAGGTGGACACAGGGCTGGGCAGGGCTTCCCGCTGCCCTGTGTGCGGTCACCACCAGGGGCACCTCAGAGCAGCATGGCCTGGGGCCTGGGGGTGGACAAGGTGCCCTGGGAGGTGTGGCCTTTCTGTTGGCCCAGGAGGTGAGAGTGGGTCCCCTGTGCTCCCCAGGGCATGTCTGGACCTTCCTGTCCCAGGGGCAGCTGGAGGATGGCTCGATCCCCAGGGACAGGCTTCTGCAGCGGGTGGGACAGCCACTGGCCAGCCCCTCGTCTGCCTTCACTAGAGCTGCCTGGACCCAGGTGGGCCGGGTTTGGGATTAGTCGGGATTTGGATTTCCGCAAATCAGAGACGGTTAGGTTTTCCTGGTGGGGTGAGTGGGTAGGCTCATCTGCAAGTGGGTAGGCTCATCTGCAAGTGGGTCTCCCCATAGGTATGTATCTCTGGGTGGGGTGCGTGGGGTGGAGAAGGGACATTCTGAATATGGTCAAAGTCTAAATTCTCGGTTTCTCTATCCACCCACCCCTATAGCCACCCCTTTGTCCCTCTGTCTGCCCAGGCGTCACTCCCTCCATCCATGCATCCTCTCACTGCCTTCGGGGTGGTGCCCACTGACTTAGAGGACCCTGCAGGACCGAACAGAACTGCCCCTGTGGGTTTCTGAGATCGGCCATCTTTGTGGGAGCAGACAGCCCCCTCTTTCTTGTGGGTTCATGCCACCGGCCTTGTGGTTAACGACTCAACATATAACTCACACATCCGCATGCATGTCCACCCACTGTGTCCACGTTTGTGCATCCACCTCCCCACTATCCATCCACCCCTCCTCTGTCCGTCCTCCCACCCATTTACCACCCACCCCTGCAGCACATGGGGTCCGATGGCTCCCGGAGAGGGAGGTGCGGGAGTCTCTGAGTCTGTCCCTGCCCGGGGAGAATTGAGGGCTGGAGTCTTGCTGCAGTGTGCGTGGGGTGGGAGGGACCAGAGAGGACTCCTGGGGTGGGTGTCAGGCTGATCAGCCTCTCTGGTCCTCTCAGTGCTGGAGAGGCTGCCAGGAAATCTAGGTAGTGCTGGGTCGGCCCAGATGCCCCCACTCCCACTGCAGCCCCTCCCTTGCCCCTGCCTGCCTCCCCGATGGGCTGCCCTGGGCCAGGAGTCCTCTGATGGGGCCCCTGCTCCTGCGTCGCCCACATGAGTGTGTGCGTATGTGGTCATGTGTAAAACGTGTGTGCAGTCACAGGTATGGCATGTGACATCATTCTGTCCCACTTGGGAGTGCGTGTGACAGTGGCTGTCCCTTCACCCTCCACAGGTGGGGGCGTGTGCGTGCACCTGTGCATGTGTGTGTGTGTGGGGGGCACATGCGTGCACATGCATGTGTGGGTGACACCCCTGGGGTGTCGGCCTTGGTGGTTTCTCAGATGGTGCTGGTCGGTGGCCCTGGTTCTCGGGGTCCTGTTTGCAGGGGGGCACCGGGAGCAGGGTCCTGCTGCCCAGTCCTCCTGGAGCAGGGAGACAAGGGGAGGGAAGACTGCTGGTTCCTGAGCCGGGCCGTGTCATGCTCACACAGTGTGCTTTGGTAGCAAGCGGAGTCTGTGTCACTCAAACCTAGTTCTCAGTGCTCGGAGTGGCGGAAAATGCCAAACGCAGAAAAAGAAGGGAAAAGTCGAGCCGCAGTGGACTTGGAGTCTTTAGTGACAAATTCACCTCCCACACGAAGAAGCCACAACTGCAGGGCGCCGGGGGGAGGAGGAGGGAGAGCCCCCTTCACCTGCAGGGAGACAGACCCCTCCCTGCCTGGTCCTCTTCGGACGCTCCTCCCCTGGTTTCTGAAACTGGGGCGAGCCCGCCCTCGCGTGGTGAGCTGCTGGTACTGCAGGCGGCCCTCTGTGTGTGTGTGTGTGTGTGTGTGTGTGTGTGTGTGTGTACATATGTACATACCTGTAATTAGATCTCTATACATCTCCTTTGCCTCCTGGTTCTTCCCTCTATTTCCTTTTACTTTCTTCTTGCCCCACCCTCATGTTCGGGCTTCATTTGGGTTTAGTCATTCTTCCCTGCAACGTTGCCCTTGATTAAGTCAGTCCCACCAGGTATCCTTTGGCCTTCTTTCCATTGATTTCAGGTCACTTGTTATTCGCTTGTCCCTGGTTGGTTACCCCCTCCTTCTTTTCTCCTATTCCCCCTTCTCCTGGATCCCCTCAGAACTATTGGTCCCGTTCTTTACATCTCTGAATTATTTATCCTGCCTATCTTATCTAGATAAGCATGCAGCTACCAAATTTTTTGGACTATAAGTCGCACCCAGTTTTCAGAGCAGGAAAAAAAAACAAGAAAAATATTCTGAACCAAGTTAGTACCAGTATACTAAAACATTTATTAAAACAAAGCAAAATGCTTTGTTTATTTTTTTAATGTTTGTAATATTTAACAGCATAAACTCAACAGGGGTGTTAAGAACCATCATCAAGTTCATTAACAAATGATGAAAGACTCAAGCACTTTTCTAGTTTTCTGAAAACCCCAAAACTCATCATCACTAATGTCAGAATTTAGGAAGCTCTGTTGCTCACAACCACTTATTCGATTCATAGTCTGGTGGCATTTATTTGTGCAATTCTGCGTATAGCAAGGCTGCTTCTCCCCATCAGTCTGTTCTGCCTCTTCTACAGCAATGCATGTGGCTTCATAGATGATCACTTTGGCAGAAACTGAGAAGCCCATATTCTGGTGACGTGTGATCCATTCTTTCACACCCACTTCTAACTGTGGCCACTTTCCAGCGAGTCCACAAGAAGTGAGCTTAATTTTATCGAGTTTTCGCAGCGGATCCTCCTGCTTCCTCTACTCTCTGATCATTTTTTCAGTTGGAGGTGGCCCGGGATGTCTCTCCACTTCTCTGTTTCCATGTTCTTTTGCATCTTTTACTACCTCCACTTTAAACGGAATTTTTTTTTTTTTTTTAAAGATTGTAATATTTTGACTTTATTTCACACTAAGTGGTGGGCACAAGCAATCCCCTTAATAAAGTTGACAATTACCTTCACTCAGAACATTTTTAATAATGCACACTAAAAACAAAAAAAGTATTCATCTTACAAATTGTTTTGCAATCCAAATATACAATAGCTTGGAAAACAACAGTTAGAAAAGAAAAGCCCATGTAAAAAGACAGGTTAAAACGACGACAACAGTACAGGTTGGATATGGCTCGATTCTTACAGTTTTCTTACTGCATCATCGATGTCAGAAATCTGTTCCTTCAGCTGGCTCCACTGCTCAGGATTTAAAGAAATACCTTTTCTTCCTGGTTTCATTTCACCTTCTTGATCCATCCAATATTCTCTAATATCAATTAGGACTTTCCCTTTGAAATCCCGAACACTGACATACCGCATTTTCCCAATCTGGAACATGTTATCATCTCTGCTGCTGCTCTGCTTGGAGGACGACAGAGCTCTGGAAGTTTCCCCAGTCTTTTGCTTCTTCACAGGCTTTTCTGGAGCAACCTGCTTTTTCCTCTTTAGCTTTTTGTCGACTTCACTATCAGAATCACTGCCGGATGAGCTTGAAGAAACAAGTTCCTTTGACTTAGGCATTGCGGTGTCCGTGCAGCCGAACGGTCTCCTGCTCGCTCGCTCGCTCGCGACTGAAAACGGAATTTTATATGCTAGTCTTTTCATCTTTGACACTTTGTACTGTCAGAGAAATGGTGTTTTTCTGAGGAAACCAGAGGAGTGAAAGAGCTGTCAGTTGTTGAGAGACACAGTACCACACACATCAGTATTATCATTTACACGGTAACTCAAACCTCTTGGTATGACTATTAAAGGGCAAAACCACCCTGACAGGCAGGGCTTTGCATGGGAGGAGAGACTGCATGTCTCTCTCCGACCATGACGGCCTCTTTGCCTGTCTGACAGGACACGGCACTGCATCACGTAGTCCCAGCAGGATGTTCCCTGGTACCGTCCCTCTCTGCCTCCTGTCTCAGTGTTCTCCTCCTGTCAGTCTGTCAGTGTCACACACACACAAGGGAGGCGTGCGCTGTGCCCATCCTGTGACCTGACTGACATGGAGACTCCAGGAGGCGGGACTGCCCCAGCACACAGCAATCCACAGCCTGCAAACAGCAGCGGACAGTCGCGGGCGCATGGGATCATGCACGCATGTTCTGGGAGACCACCCCTTCAGACCTGAAGACATACGCTCATTTCCCCTCACTTTGCGGGGGGGGGGGGAATGTACATCTTATAGTCTCACAAAAATGGTATATTAATAAACACAAAACCCAGGCAAAGTCCAACAAAACAATAAAGGAAGTCCAGACCCACAAAACAACAGCAACAATGACACAGAAACAAAAGCCACCTCCATCAACAGCAAAAAAGCCACTGACCCCAAAGGAAAAGCCTATCAATAGCTCATGATCTGTTTGTGGGCCTTTACGAGTGTTTCCCAGTCGAGTCCGTTGGGTGCCCCTCTCTGTCTCCAACGTCTCTTGGTGTTCCCGGGATGTCATCACTCTGCGTGTCCTCCGTGGTTCTCCCCAGCGTGATGGGGTCAGGTTGGCCACAGGGCCGCACTGTGTCTGCAGTGTTGTCCCCTGTAGTGCTGTGGTTACTGAGGGACATCGAGTCTCTTCATGGGGCCGGCCCTGTGGTCCTCTCTGTGCGTCATCAGCTCTGAGCAGGAATGTCGTCCTCGGGGCTGGGAGGGCCAGCATGTGTTCCCCTCACTCCCCCTTCATTTCTCCCGTGTGTTCCAGTCAGGCGTGCCCCTCTCCCAAGCCGTAGCCTCCGTGCTGTCCTCACTCTTCTGTTGGAGGGAGGCAGGAAGTGTCCCCATAGCTGGGATTGGGCCCGGCCCCCCAGACCTCTCTGTCCATTCCCTAGTGCACGCCGGTATGTTGTATTCACATCTTGGTGCATTGGGTCGAAGCCTGGTCTCTCACTCCCTCTCCTGTGGAGATATAAATAAGACCCTCCCCTTGGGTGGGTTAGTGCCCTGCTCAGCCCCTCCCCATGGCTTTGGGGTGTTTTCTCTCTGCCTCTTAGTTTGTTGCCGGCTGTATGTATCCCTGGATAGCTTTGGTCCCCGCCATAGTGCTGGACCTCACCCCAGGGAGGCCCCGTTTTTCTAAAAGCTTGCCTCAGTGGCTTCATGTTGTACTTGCCCTTTTGTGCTCGGCTTACTTCACCTAGCAGGACTTTTCCAGCTCTTCCCATGTGGCGAGGCGCTTCATGTGTTCATCCCTGCAGCTTAGGGATGCACAGCACCCCACTGTAGGTATGTGCCACAGTTTTTACATCCAGGAGTCTGTTGATGGAAATTGGGGTCGTTTCCAACTCCTTGCAATTGTGACCTGTGCCGAGATGGTTTGCTTCTTGCTTCTTCTGAGTCTTTGCCCAGGAGGGGGATTGCTGGGTCGTAGGGTAGCTCAGTTTCCACCTGTTTTAGATATCGCCAAATGGATTTCCATAATGGCTTTCATACCTACAGGTCCACCAGCAGTGGACGAGCGTGCCTGTCTCCCCACACCCCCTCCAATGGTTGTTACTTTGCGATTTTTTGAATTGGACTGTCTTTGAGGGTGCTAGGTGGTCTCTCAGAGTAATACTCCGCCCCTCCCCGCTCCCATCACCACTGTGTTCTTGAAGGAGATCTGTCGATGACCCCCAGGGAGCCCTGCACAGCAGAGCCCACCCCTGGCTGAACTGCCCTCCCTGCTGGGGTTTAAGTGGCCCAGCAGGTCTTTGGAAACCGCTGTTTTGATGGGCATCTCTCCCTCCCTCTCTCTCTTTCTTGAAAGCGGTCGCAAGAGACAGGCATGCTCTTGAGGGAACGTGCCTTCAGTCACCCGCAGAACGGGGAGGGAGGCAGGCAGGCTCGAACACGTTCCCTTCAGAGCAGCCCCGTGGCAAGGGGACGGGGATCGGAGCCCAACGCTGTCTGCTGTGCTCTCCTAGGAGTGAGCACTCACTTTCCAGCGATGATTCTTAGTGTTTCCTCCACGTACCCGGTGTCTGCAGAAAGACGGCCTTACAAGGTTGGCGTGGCAGTGACATCATCTCCTGTCAGTGGGGGAAGGTGGGGAGTTTAGCCTGCCAGTCAATGACCTCATGTGGAAGTGCCTCTGCTGGTCTCCCTGCGAGACCTGCCTGTGACAAACCACATGGGCCTGCGCTGATGGAGCCAGAACCCCGGGGCTGGAGGAGTCACGGGGAGACTCACTCCAGCACTGAGATGCTTCCACTACCACTGAACCCACAAGACTTCCCACCCACTGGCCTGGGAGCTGTCATTGCATGGCTGTGTGAGTCTGGAGAAGAATTTCTAGGCTGGTATCGGGCCTCTGGGCTAATATATGACTTGTGGGCTTGATCTGGATTGGGCTAAGATGTTTTTTTCTCCATAAGCAATTGCTCGTTGATAGAGGGCTGTTCCTTATGCACATACGAGTGTCCTGGATTTGTCTCTCTAGTCAGCCCCGACTGACACAGTTGGTGCAAAGGACTTCAGTGACATCACGACAGACGGAGAATGGGCGGAAGGTGTTGAGGCTTTTAGCTTGCTGGACTCCACCATCCAGGCTGAGGGGCCAGCAGAGAAAGGAGGTGACCGCAGGACACATTGCTCTGGGTTCATTGACTGCACAAGACCTCCTTACAGGGCTCAGAAGCGAGGCTGAACAGCAAAACGCCCTCCATCCAGCCCCCTCCACACATAACCTCCTGTGTCCTTGACCACCGTGCCCACGTGGTACCACCATGAGTGATCTCCTTTCCCAAATGACCCTACCACCAGTAGCGTCCACTCGGCACACCATGCAGAGACTCACCCTCCTACCCCGTGGCAACCACTGGCCAAGTTGGGTCTTTTTTTTCTGCCGTCAGTAGTTTTCTTGATGCAATATTCTCGTAGCCATGCCATCGTCCATGGCCGGCCATGCCCACAAATGTTGTGCATTGCCTAGTTCTTCAATGCTCCGCCCCGCCCCCCACTATCATGATTCTGATTTTACATTACAAATCGGCGAGACCAGAGCGGAGAGGAACTAGAAACAAGGACAGAAGATCCCTTTAGGATCAATGGGGAGGGTGAAAATACTGGGAGGGAGGAGGGAAGATGGAATAAAAAGAGGAACCGATTATAAGGATCTATATATAACTTCCTCCCCGGGGTACGGGCAACAGGGAAGTGGGTGAAGGGAGACATCAGAGAGTGCATGATATGACAGAGTAATACTAATTTATAACGATCGAGGGCTCATGAGGGAGGAGGAGCGGAGAGGGAAGGGGAAAATGAGGAACTCATACCAAGGGCTTCAGTAGAAAGCAAATGTTTTCAGAAGGATGAGGGCCAAAAATGCACACACGTGCTTTGCCCACAATGGACAGATGGGATAAGAGTTGTAGGAAGCCCCAATAAAATGATTTAAAAAGAAAAAATAAAGCTGGGTCTTGACTAAGAAAGACCGAAGAAGAATCAATGCATTAGAGCTATGCTGTGAGTACCGCAGACTGGCGAAGAACAAGCAAATCTGTCCTGGCAGGAAGTACGGTCAGGGGGTCCCTTAGAGACCAGGACGGGGAGACTGGGTCTCACGTACTGTGGGTGTGTCACCAGGAGGGACCAGTCCCTGAGAAGGGCACCATGCTTGGCAGCATGGAGATATAGCGGACAAGAGGAAGGCCCTTGATGATACGGACGGACGGACGGACGGACGGACACTGGGACTGCAGCCGTGGGCTCAGACAGGAGAGCCTGTGGGACACTTCGAGCCTGACCTCTTCAATGGCACCCAGCGCAGCAAGGACGTCGAGGGGGCTCTAAAAGAGATGAGGACAAAAGAAGTCCCGCCCACCCATTCTCTGTCCCCCAGCCTCTGTTAGCCAGTGTCCTGTGGCCCTACATGTGCAGCTCTAGAGATTTCCTTTAAGGGACCGGACAGAGTGTGTCTCTTTGGGTCAGTACCTGTCCCTCAGCATCTGTGTCCAAGGGACGTCGTCTCTCCTGTGTCAGAGTGGCCTTCTGCTAGACCCCAGTGTGTCCCCTCTCCTGGCGAGCTGAGGTGATTGCGACAACAATGTCCCAGCTTCAGCCGAATGAGTGCCTAGGGGTGGGCTTGGTCGAAGTGCTGACAGACTGGATTCGTCATCCTTGGAAAATGCACTGGGAGACCCTCGGGGCAGAAGGCCCATGCCCACAATGGACTCCCCTGCCGGCCCCCTGCAGAACTGAGCTTTGAGGGGCTTCAGAGGTGGAGGTGTTGACGGTAGACCCCCAAGCCTATCTTCTGGAAGTCCTCCCAGAGTTGTAGCCTGGCTGGACACCTCAGAGCAGGGCTGGGGGGGTCCCTGCAGTGGCCCTCTCTGCCCTTTCCGCTTGTATTAGGGGGGAAGGTGCAATAATGACAGTGGCCACGAGGCGGCGACAGCCCCCATGAAATCAGGGCACAGGCAGTCAGCCAGGTGGAGGGGCTCCCTGGGCCTGGTGGCAGGCCTGCAGAGCTGGCCATCTGCGTGGGGGCCTGGGCAGGGGCAAGCGTTGGGTAAGGGTCAGCAGGCAGGGCAGAGAGTGAGCCTGGGTTCCCCTGGAGCAGCTGGGAGAAAGAGGAGTGGAGTTTTTGCTTGAGGTTCTGGTTCAGGCTGAGGCACACAAGAGCATTGAAGAGTTCGTCTTTCCATCTGAACTCCCGACCCCTGCCCGCTCTTGGACACACCCAAGGCCCCCAGGTCTTGGGCACCCCTGCCTTCCTGGCCCCATCCTTCTCCCCCCCTTTTGCAGCATGCTCTCCCACCCACGGCCTTCCGTCCTCTCAGACCTGGGCTTGCCTCACCCTCTCTCCCCCCAGCCTGCAGCCCCGGGGGGTCTCTGGCTGTCCCTGTGCCTGCAATTACGACTCCCTAGTGCGTGCACAAAGTCACAGGTCCTCCGGGATGAGCTGATGGTGGACAGATAAAGAGACAATTAGGTCTATTCTGAGTGTTCATGGGCAGCTGTTTCCGTAGATACGGGCGGCTGTGAGCAATTAGCCCAGTGTGCCTGGCCAGAACCACTGGAGGTCTGGGAAGGGGTGGGGGGGCCCAGTTCCATCCCCTCCCCAGCAGCCGCTGCCCCCACGCCTTCGCTCCCTCTTTTTTTTTTTAAAAATCATGGCATTGGGTTGTGGAGCGCGGCAGCGTGTGCCTGATCGATGAGGGAATCAGGCTGGCAGCACCGCGACAATTCAGATACAAAGTGTCTCGTCCTGGGGCTACAATTCAGTAGCGCAGTTTCCACGCTGCGCTGACAGCCCGCCTGGCTGCTATTTCCTTGCATTTTGCTCACTTTGCTCCCTAATGGGAGCTAACACACAGGACGGGGCGATCGATGCCAGGCCCTTGCAAACAAAACTGGGGGGCGGGTAAACAGAAGCGGCTGATTCTGTCTGGTCCCTTGAGGCCCCTGCTGGCTGCTGGGGTCACATCTCCAGCTCGCTGTTCTTAGTATTGGGCCTGGACCCCTGCCTCAGGCCAGCGGGTGAGCCTCCAGACCCAAGGAGGGGCCGCAGGGGCCCCTTCCTCCTTGCTCCCAGCCCCCCCCCCAGATAGTGTCCTGTGAGAGGGGGCAGGGAGGAGCTGGGGCACCCCCTTTCTCCCTGCTCCCCCAAGTCCCTGGTACCACCCCCCCCCCGCACACACACACAACTCTGTCAAGGAGCCCCGGTGGGGTCGTAACCATACACGGGACTGCTAGCTGCAAGGTCACCAGTTTGGACCCACCAGCGGCTCCTGGGACCACAGAGGGCTCTCGATGCCCGTGAAGAGGGACAGGTGTGCCCAGACCTCTAGGACCCCTGGGGGTCGGCGCGGGGCGTTGAGTTGAGCTTCTGTCTATGAAGAGACCCGGGTTTTGTGTACGGATGGCCCCTCAGCACAAAGAACGTCAAGAGACACACTCCCCCTGCACCAGCCAGCAGCATCCTGCCCGTGGGGAGGCAGCCCAGCCTGTCACCCATTTCTCTGGAATCCGCAACCAGCACCTGGGGGGGAGGGGGCAGGCATGCTGAGGTCAAAGGAGGCATCATTGTGTCAGACACCTCCATTGAGAGAGGGTCCCAAAGACAAACTGTCACTGTGCCCGCCACCCTGCGTCCAGGGCCAGACGGAACGGAGCCCACCCCCGCGCTCACCCCTCTGAGAAGGGTCCCAGTGGGAAGTCTCCTGGGGGCCAGGACTCAGCACGACCAGCAAGGAGACCAGGCTTCCCAGTCAGAGAGAGGCCGGTGGACCCCCAAGAACCACCCCCCGCCCCCGCATCGCTCTTAAGGCCTGGCTCGGACCTCACCCAGGGATGGGTTTTCTCTTTTGCCCTCTTCATCTGTAAAAGTTTAGCTGTTCAGTCAAATCGAGGAGACTTGCACGATCATGGCCACATCTGTCTTAGATTTAACTCGCCCACGGTGAAGTCGCCGTCGGTTCTAGTGCTTCCTCCCTCTCCTGCCTTCGTGATTTCCAGCCCCAACCCCCTTTCCCGCCCTTTCACCCGCCCTCCCCACTGCTGCCTTCTCCATACCCTCTAGTATCAGTTATTACCGTCGGGCACCCACTCCTCCTGTGCTTCACGGCTCGGAGACCCCACGGAAAACAAGACAAAATAACAACTGCCCTCAGGCGACCAAGGATGGAAGCACATTAGTATCAAGACAAAAACAAATGACACGTCAGAGGACAAGGACCCCCATCGGCATTCCAAACACAGGGAAGAACCAGCGAGACACACTTGCTCAGGCCGTGTCTGTGAAGAAGTCGACTGGGCAGGTATTGGGTTCAACCCAGCATGGTTGAGAGGGCCTGTCTCAATGGGCATCCGTGACACTGGGAGTGCATGACCCTTTCAAAGAGCCAGCCATTAGAGACCAACAGGGAAGCCTTTATGCAAGATGGGGGTGGGTGGGGGTGAGGGAGCTGCAAGATCTGCCAGGCGGCCTATGAGACTGCAGTGTGGGCCCCGGGCCCCAAAGTCTGCGGGGGCATGGAGCACCAGGGACCCACGGGGCACTCTGGGGCTGGAGATCCCAGTTTGAAAGGTGGCAAAGTGGGGGTGAGTCAGCAAGGAGGAGACCTCACCCCTCTTTGAGGGGTCTCCCCCACACAGGGTGGGGGCTGGGAGATACTGCCCCCTCCTGAAGGATTCCCAAGACACAGGGAGAGGGCTAAGAGAGACCTTTCCCCCTTCTGAGGGGTATCTCCAATGTGGGGGGAGGCCAAGAGAGACCTGTTTTCAGCCCCTTCCCAACCCCAACACAGAGCCCTATTCTAGAAAGCTTTTACTTGGGGCATGGAGGAAAGCCCTCTCCAGCTAGGGGAGAGGGTCCCCCACGACACCTCCTGGCTCAGGGGCAGAAGGGGTGCCGTGCGCTCTGGACTGGAAAAGGGAGTGCTTCCCAGGAGGGTCCTCAGGGACTCCCTCAGGCCTGGACCCAACACCCCATCCTGCAAGACCCCACTGACCTTGCTGGTCTCCAGCCCTTACCCCTCTCCCCGGATGAGGGCACCTGCGATTGAATTTCTGTGGCGAATTCCCTGGGACACAGGCCTCTCTCTCTAAAAACTGTCCATCCCAGGCAAGGCTTGGTGGGAAGTTAATAAAGGGATGAATGGATGCAGGAATGAGGGAAGAAGGGAGGGATTTAATGAATGAGTATGCACAGGGGAATGAGTGAGTGAATGAATGAGTATAAACACGGGAATGAGTGAGTGAGTGAATGAACGAGTATATGCATGGGGGGATGAGTGAGTGAGTGAATGAATGAGTATATGCACGGGGGGATGAGTGAGTAAGTGAGTGAGTACATGCACAGGGGGATGAGTGAGTGAGTTAATGAATGAGTATATGCACAGGGGGATGAGTGAGTGAGTTAATGAATGAGTATATGCACAGGGGGATGAGTGAGTGAATGAATTAGTGAATACATCAGCACACCAGGGGATGAATGAGTGAGCCCATGGGGAGGAATGAATCTATACACAGAGAATAAGTGAGTGAATGAATGAGTGGATGAATGCATGAATGAATGAGCCAATTAGAATCGAATGAATGAGGGAGCACCTAGGGAATGAATGAATGAGTGAGCCCATAGGGATTGAATGAATGAATGGACACACAGGGACTGAGTGAAGGAAGGAAGGACCGAGCACAGGTGGTGGGGTGCGAAACAGACAGTCTTGCCTGACCCCGGGCCCCATCCTGCGTGGCAGCGGCCCTGGACCCTGGGGAGGGAGGTCCGCCCCCCAGCACCACACTGACACGCGTGCGTCCAGCCCATGGGGGTGGCGGGGGCGGGCGCAGAGCTGATCAAACACACGAAACGGATCCGGGCCCGCTTGGAGCCGGCGGCGGCTAAGCTCTGACTAAATATCACAGCGCCGGGCGGCGGAGTCCCCGGGGCGGCTGGAAATGTCAGCGGGCAGGACTTCTCCGCTCTGCACCCGCGCAGCTGCCGGCTGGACCAGCGGCAGGGTGGGACTGGGTGGCAGCTGGATTGGAAGGTGGGAGGTGGGGGCCAGCGGGATGAGCCCAGTGGGCTCCCTGGAAGGTGCTGCCAGGAGGACTGGCATGGTGGGGGCGAGGGGCACAGCATGCCGCCCCTGCAGACCCCACCCCTCACTGTCCTGGGGCCCTAGGCCTTGGTTTCCCTGCCTCTGGGGACTCTCAGGTTCCCGAGCATCAGAGGGGCCTGCAGATGTTCAAGTCCGAGACCCCAAGAGCCTGCCCACCCATCCTGACCGATAATGGAGCCCCCCAGGCCAACCGGGCCCTGGGATGGCCCAGTGGGGCAGCTCCCAGCCTGCCCCTGCAAGAACTTGGAGCCAGGGCAGGAGCACCCTGGGAGAGGAGCCTTGGGGGATCCCGCTGTGGGGGCAGTAGGCTCTCAGGAGGACAGTGGCAGCCTTTGGTCCACCCCTGTCCTCCCAGGAATGCCAGCTGCCCCACGGGTCTCCAGAGAGATTTGACTGCTGTGGTGTTCCAGCCTGCCCCGGTCCCTACTTTGTATTGCTCCTGTGTGTCCAGGGTCACCACAGTGGGACCAGTGGGCGCTGGAGACTGGCTCTAGGGAGGAGCGCTCTGTCCACACTCTGGGATGGGCAGAGAGCCCGGGGAATGGTGGGAAGTGGACCCGGGAACCCTGGCCACACTGAGCTTGGTGCCCTTGGGCTCCAGCTTGGAGATCCGGTCCCTTCCAGGCCCAGGGCAGGTGCCAGGGACCCAGGTCTGTGGCACGGTGCTGGGGCAGGAGGGGACAGTGGCTCTGTAATTAGACATGACGGCTGTCAAAGCAGTCACTGTGGCCTGCGAGCTCCTGAGTGACTAACCAGAACCGAATGGCCTTTATTGCTCTTCTTCCCTGATTCGTCAGGCACGGTGTGGGGTGTGGCTGTGGGCGAGGGTCAGACTGAGTCACTGGCTCGGGGGAGGCTGGGGGCCCTGGAACAGCCTGGCAGGGTCTCAGGGATGCAGGAACAGCGGGTGGGGTGTCACCCTGTTATCAAAGCTTCATGGCTGGTCAGGCTGTCAGCCTCAGAAGCATGCACACACACTTAGACACCTGGGTAGGTATGTGCACACACACGCCTGTGCACAAATGCTCCCTTACACATGTAGGCACCCATGGGCATCATTGCACAAGCACATGCACACACATGCATGTGGACACATGGGCATTTGCACAGACTCACGTGTGCACAGAGATGGCCCCATTGGGCATATACACACATATGCACATATATGAATGCCCACATACATGCATGTGGGCACAGGTGCACAAACACATGCATTCAGATGCCTGTGCAGGCAGTGCACATGGATATGTACACACAGGGGCATATAGATGTGCATACACATAAGAATAACTATGCACACACTCACACGTGTGTGCACACACAGATGCGTGTGTGTGCACTCACTTTCACACTAGTGCAACCTATGGGTATATATGTACACATCCATGTATACACACATGCACACACACAAGCCTGTACATGCATGCACGCACATGCACATGCACATATCGCCCACAGGAACCCCTACACACACTGACCAAGCAGAGCACTGAGCAGGTTTGAGTCAGGCCTGTGGTTAGACCCAGTGGCCAATGCTCAGAGCTGTGATGCTGGGAGCCAAGTAGGGCAGGTGGGTGCCCCCTCAGCCCCAGAGTGAGGACATGTGGTCATTGAAGGTGTCCTGGGGTACACCGGATACTGCAGAATGTGGGGTGCTCAGCAAGCTCAGAGCTGCCCCTTCCCTCCAGTGAGTGCTCAGGGGGGGTTATGGTGACCTCTTGTTGGCTGCCTGTAGCCCGCACCTCCATGGCCCCCTCCTGCCTACTGCACCACCACCACCCCCCATCGCTGTGCTCCCTACCTTGGACCTGGTGGGGTCCTTCCACCTGGAAGGAGCACCCAGATGCGGGGTCACCCCTGTGGGCTCTCCAGAAGGTGTGGCTGCACCCCTGCTCTGTGGGTTGGAGCAAGCCCTCCCTGCCCAGTGCTCCAGCTCGAAGGGCGGGGGAGGCGGCGGAGAGGAGACCCCTGCCACCTGAGCACAGGCTCCTTGCGGGCCAAGACACCCCCATCCTTGGTCTTCTCACTGTGGGACCCATGAAAGCCCCAGGCTGCAGGTTTATCTGTCTTGAATAGCTGCCCTTGGGCAGGGTGGGGAGAAGCACAGAGCTTTTTCTGAGGCCGGGATGTCTGGCAGCTCCAGCTGGTGTGTGAAGCACAAGCCCAGGGACATGGGGTCGGGGGGAGGGCAGAGCCTGGGCTGAGCCACAGCCTCCAATGGACCGGCAACAGTGCCTACCCATGTCCACTAGCCCTGGGACCTGCCCATGTCCACTAGCCCTGGGGGGGGGGGATCAGGGAGGGGCCAGCAGGGTGCCTGTCTGAGGAGGGGGCAGCTGTGGGACTGAGGGTCTCATGAGCTGTGGTCAGGGGGAGAGGCCAGCAAAGCAGTGGGCACCAGCTCTGGGAGCACCGGGATTTGTCGAGGGTGGGCACCTTTGTGAGCAGCCCCACCTTGTGTCCCTGCATCCTGTCGGCCATCGACTGGCCCTTGCACTGACTTCCAAATGCCCAATTTTCTCTAAGCGCACCCCACTGACAGGGGAGGGGCCGCCCACCTTGTTCATCGATCCTTGGGGCTGTGTCCCTCCCCCGCCCACCTCTCCGCTGCACATCGATGGCCTCGTTAGGACTAATTGCTCTGACATTTCAGCGCTGACGGGGACAGGCAGGCGCTTATCTGTTGGTGGCTGACTCTTCTTCCTCCCGCCTGTCCCGAGGTGCCCGGGGCCTGCAGACTGGCTGGGCTGGGGGCCAGTGGGGGACCCCGAACACATGCTCACTGCCCTCTCTTCTTGGGGTACAGCAGGCTCTGAGACTCAGTGCGAGGACAGGCAGAAAGCAGGGATAAGGGGCCCAGAGACCAGAGTGAGTGTGTGTTTAAGTGTGTGTGTCTGTGTGCAAATGTGTCTGGGTGTGAGCATGGGTGAGTGTTTAAGCACGTGTATGTGTGAGTGAGGGGAGTGTGTAGTTGTGATCTGTTTGTGTTTGTGTATGAGGCTGGCTGTGTAAGTGTAGGTGTGAGTATGGGTGTGTTTCAGCATGTATATGCAAGTGTGAGCATGTCTGTGTCTGTGTATGGATGTGTTAGTGCATAAATGTGAGTTTGTGAGTGTGTAGAGGGTGTGTAGGTGGGAATGCAGATGTTTGTGAGCATGTGTGTATGCATGTGAGAGTGTCTATGTGATTGTGAGTGTTAGAGAGTGTGTGGATGTGAATGTGGGTGTGTCTGTGAGCATGTGAGTGTCTGTGTCAAAGGGTCTGTGTGTGTGGGTGTGCCAGAGTGTGTGGGTGCAAGTTTGAGTGTGTCATAGAGTGTGTGCGCGCAGAGTGTAGGTATGTCAGAGAGTGTGTGGGTGTGATTGTGGGTCTGCAGAGGATGTGTGTGAGTGTGGGTGTGTCAGAGGGTATATGTACAAGTATGGGTGTGTCAGAGGGTGTGTGGGTGCAAGTTTGAGTGTGCCAGAGAGTGTGTGAGTGTGAGCGTGGTGCTCCCAGGAGGGAGGACTGTAAGGCTTCTGCCTGTGCTACCCACGAGCCTGACTGCGGCTGGGACCCTTGCTCGCGAGCTCCATCCCCCATAAGAGGGGACCGGGTCCCCCACCCCCACTGAGCTACCCAACTTGCACCCCCTCAGAAGGAAGCTGCTGGGCCCCACGGCGGTCAGGTCAGCATGCAGCTGGGAAGAGGCTGGCATGGCTGGACCCAGGAGCAGTGAGGGGAGGGGAGAGGAGGCCCTCTGAGTCCTGTGGCCACTGAAGTTGCGCAAGGTCAGACCCCCAGAGGTGGCCTGCCGGGTCACTGTGTCTTAGTGGACAGTCCATGTGCGCTGCCCTGGCTAAGACTCCTCAGCAGGCCTGGCAAGGGGGCAGGAGGGGCTCTGTGCCCCCCTCTGGGGTTTGCATGGAGACCAGGTGAGTCACACTGTGATTCAGGACTAGTAAGTAGGTGCTGGGGGGGAGGGGGTGGAAAGCCTGACCCCCCCACCCCCACCCCAGCACCTCTTAGTTGCTCAGACATCTGTAGCTCTCTTCAGATGTGGGGGAGGGGCTTGGCCCCAGGGTCAGAGAGTGGGGCTGCAGACAGGTGCTGGCCAAGGTCCCCCATCCTCATCCAGAGCTGGCGAGGGGTTGCTGGTCAGAGGCCCAGCACAGTTCGGATACTGCCTGTACCTTCTCCTCTTGATGGATGGTGGGCGGGGGACTCTGTTGTCCCCTAAAGCCTGTGCCAGGTCCCGGTGGCCACTGCTCCCAGGCCTGTGTGCTCCAGGACCCCACCTGCAGTCCACACTGCACCCTGGGCCCCTGCTCAGCCCTGAGCCCAGCCAGCCCCTTCCCCCTTCGCACTGCGGACAAGGCATGGTGAGATGGTCTCCTGCCATGGAGCCTGGCCTGGCACTTGGACCCTTGGTCCCCAGAGGGACTTCCGGGCCTCACAGCAGCTCACAGCCCCCCTCCCTACACCCACGCCTCACCCCCCCCTCCCCCCGCCCCGGTGAGCAGCTCTCATCCCTGTTCAGCCGGCTCAGGTACGTTGAGAATTAAAAGCAGCGGCTCATCTGCAGAAAGGTCAACCCCTCCTCCGCCTGCACCTTGAGTCTCTGTTCTTGCTGCTCCAGGCCAGAGAAGCTCGCCCCCAAGCGAGGAGCAGCTGTGGGGGTGTGGGGGTGTGCGGAGCCCACGGCCCCATCCTGTCAAAGCCACAACTGCAATAAACTGGGCACCCTCGGAGGTGAGGGGTTCGGGCAGCCTGGATTCCTGGGGTACCCTGGGAAAGGAGTGGGAGGGGGCAGAGGCACTTGGAGGGTCACTTCTGAGGACCCCCGAGAGGCAGAGTTGATGTAGCAGTGTTCACTTCGTGGGGGGTGGGGGGGGGCTCCCAGGCAGGCCCCCTTCCTCGTCAGGGAGGCCTCTGGCCGTGGTGCATCTGCGTGCCCGCAGGCCCCCTGCTCTGAGTCCCACTGGGTGAGCTGGGCACCAGGGTCTTGGGCAGGAGGGGCAGGGGGTGGGGTGGGGTGGCGGGAGGGTGGGTTGGAGGGACCCTGGAAGGTGTCTTGTGACGTGAAGACGGTCCTGGAAAAGCAAGTAGCTTGCCTGCTGACCCAGGAGAGGTTCGGTTCTGGACACGCCCCTTGGGGAACTGCTGGGGCACACCCCGCCTGTGTCCGCCCCCCTCCCCCTCCGGCAGCCCCCAGCCCTCCCTTGCAGAGCCGGAAGCCCCTGTCCCTGCCCGGGAGTGATTCACAGACCCACCCGGTGTCTGCCACGACGCGGATGCAATTAGATTTAATGGGACAGAGGCCTTCTCCTGGCTCCCGCCCGCCCGCCCGCCGCCCGCGTGCTCCAGCTCTCTCGCTCCCTCGCCCACCCCGCTGCTGCCCTCGGGCGGGCAGGCGGGCAGGCGGGCAGGCGGGGGTGGGGGGGGGCGGGCGCAGCAGGCGGGAGGGAGACAGGGGGCCGCGAGGGGGAGGGCGCCTGACGTCAGCCCGACCTATAAGAAGCGGCGGGCCGGCAGAGGGCTGGGGAGTTGGAGCAGGACTTCAGTGCCCACCATGCCCACCCCCAGCGCCGCCACGCCACAGCCCAAGGGCTTCCGCCGGGCGGTGTCAGAGCTGGACGCCAAGCAGGCTGAAGCCATCATGGTGAGAGGGACAGGCGTCCCAGCTGCCCCGGGCTCCCCCATTGCCGGGCTGGGGTCTCGGGGGCCTGCTTCGGGTCTGGGGGTGGTGAGAGGGTGCGTGTGGAGTGTCAGCCCTGTCAGGGAAGAGGACTGTCCTTGGGAAGCTTAGGGACAGGAGGCTATACCTGGTTGGGGGCGGGGGGTGCTGAAAAGCCCATTTCCCAGCCTGGATGCCCTGACACTCCCCCCTTCTCATTCTTCTACCTGCTCTCTCCACTGCTCTGGTCAGTGCAAGGGATGAAGGTGGGGGGCTAGTCTGTCTGAGTTGGGGGGAGCAGCCAGGTCCTCAGAGTGGAGTGTGTCTGGGGCAGAGTCGGGGGACAGAAGTGATCCAGGTTCCCAGGGGATCTGGATTCCCCACCCTCCCTGCCCCCACCCCACATGTCCATCCACCAGTCCTTCTGTCCATCCACACCCATCTACCCACCCCCTATCTGTCCACCTACCCATCCATCTGCCCATCCGTCCAGCCTCCTACTCACTCACCCTTCTATCCATTCATCGACCCATCCACCTGTCCCTCTGCCGTCCGTGAGCTGCGCCCCGTCCTGCATGAAGAAGACAAAGGTGTCCCCGGTGATGAGGGTCCCACCACTCCTGTCCTGCTGCCCGTGGACCTCACCGTGGGTCCGAGGGGCTCTGCAGAGCAGAGCAGGGCTGGCCCCCGGTTCATGGGGCTCAGGAGCCCCCCTGCCCCCCCGTGGCAAGTGGCCCTGTTGTCCCCCAGGGATGGCACCTCGGCACAAGAGAAATGGTCATGCAGGCTCACTCTCTTAGGGACAGGCAGGATCTTCGCTGCCCAGTGAGGCGTCCTCCAGGCGAGGGCCCTCAGGCCCTAGTGTGTCTACCCGGATGAAGCCGGGAGGGCGTCTCCTCCCTCTGTCCCTGCCCCCATGCTCCAGGGCCCCGGATGCTAAGTGGGGGGCAGACCACAGCCAGTACTGGCCACAGCCTGTGATCAGATCACTCCTGGGCCCAGAGGAGACAGGGGCCTGGAGTGGAGGACACTGCAGAGGGGGCTGGGCAAAGGCTGAGTCAGGTTGGTCACCTGCGTAGCTGTGGGAAGGGGCGTGGCTCTGGGAAGGGGCGTGGCTTGGGGAGGGTGGGGCGTGGCTTGGGGAAGGGGCGTGGCTGTGGGCAAGCCACCCCATAGCCCTGCTCCCAGACCTCCCCGCAAGGCTGCCCACCCTCCCTCTGCCCCAGTCATTCTCTTCCTGCCACCAATCCGGGTAGGTGAGCCTGGGGCCGAGACTCCTGTGTGCCGGGAGCCGTGGGCGCCCACCTTCCGTGCTGTGGGCCACTCTCCTAGCTCCGCGGGCACCCAGCGACGGCCGCTGAACTGGGCGATGGCCATGCCATCAGAGGGGCGCTCTGAGCAGGGGGTGCCGCCTGTCCCCACAGTCCCCGCGCTTCATCGGGCGGCGGCAGAGCCTCATTGAAGATGCTCGCAAGGAGCGGGAGGCGGCTGTGGTGGCTGCGGCGGCGGCGGCGGTGACGGAGCCTGGGGACCCCCTAGAAGCCGTGGCTTTCCAGGAGCGGGATGGCCAGGCCCTGCTGAACCTGCTTTTCTCTCTGCGGGGCACCAAGACCTCGCCCCTGTCTCGTGTTGTGAAGGTGTTTGAGGTGAGGTCTGAGGGCGAGCACAAGAGCCATGCACCCGCGGGCTTGCCAACTGCACCCGCACCTCGGGCGCACGTGCCCACACATACCCACACATAGCTCATAGGTACACACGCACACACATACATACGCATGCACAGGTACAAGGCCCTGCACACACATCTGCACACAGGCCCGGCAGACACGTGCATGTGTGTGAGCACATGATGTACACGTGCGTACACGCCACACATTCGTGGAGGTGCATGTTTGCACACGTGCGTGTGCCACACAGGCAGATACACATGCACACAAATCTGCAGGCCCATGTGTTCCTGTGTCCATCCCAGAGCAGTGTGGCCCCCAACACCAGGAGGGAGCTTCTGAAGAAGCAGACAGTGGGGTGGGGTCTACACATGTGGCCTCCGGTCCAGGCACCCCTTAGCCACACCCTCTAGTGCCAGGCACACTCCTGACACCCCCATGTCCCTGGCACCTACCACGGAGCCTCTCCTGAAGGCTCCCTGCCCACCCTGGCATAACAGGGCGGATGAGGGAGCAGAAGGGTGGAGTGGGGTGCAGGGTGGGGACTCTCCCTGCAGGGACCAGGGCTCTAATTGCATTAGCTGCTCTGGCCACCAGACTGGGCAGGCGGTGACCTGATGGCCAGCAGATGGTGCCACACGATGCCAGGCCAGGCCTCATGCCAGCTCCCCTGAGAGCTGCAGGCCCTGATGGCCCCTGTGGCTTCGAGACAGGGCGGCGGCAGTGGGGGTGCAGCGCCCTGGACACAAAGTCTTCGGGGGTTGGACCCTGTGGCCATTTCCGTTGGCTGGAGTGGGGGTGGGGAGCAGTGGCCTGCATGGAGACTGCAGGGATGCAGGGGCATGTCCAGGCCTGGCCTGGGTACATGTGGGCGGCCAAGGAGGTGGCTGTGAGGATCCCCACGGGGACCAGTGTGATGGACCTCTAGTCTTGCGCAGACCAAAGCTTGCCTGGTTCACCTTGGTGGTAGGGCGTGGTGGTAGTGGTGATGGTGGGGTATGCGTGTGTGTACTGCTGAATAGAACCCTCCCTTCCTTCCCCTGCCCCTGCCCCCTCCCCTAAGACATTCGAAGCCCAAATCCATCACCTGGAGACCCGGCCGGCTGCCAGGCCTCGGGGTGGGGGCTCCCACCTGGAGTACTTTGTCCGCTGCGAGGTGCCCCGGGCTGACCTGGCTGCTCTGCTCAGCTCGGTGCGCAGGGTGTCCGAGGACCTACGGGGTGCCCAGGAGGACAAAGGTGCGGCCGGGCCCTCTGCCCCTGGGTGGGACCCATGACCAAGGCCTGGAGCTCCTGGGGGTGGGGCATGTGGGGACCCCCCTCTCCACTGGCTCCTGGTCTCCACCCTGGGGCCCGGCCCGAGGGAAGGGGGCTCCCCTACCTCCGCGCTGACTGACTCCACCCTGCCTTCCACCCCACGAAGTCCCCTGGTTTCCAAGGAAAGTCTCTGAGCTCGACCAGTGCCATCACCTGGTCACCAAGTTTGACCCGGACCTGGACCTGGATCATCCGGTGAGCAGCAGCCCCGGGGTCTCCTCCCCAACCAGGGCCCCGTGTCCTTGGGCAGCAGGATGGACAGGGCCCCCGGCCGGCCCTGGTCTCCAGGGGGACGTCCGTTCATTTGCTGCCCTGCATGCAGGTGGTTGCTGAGGTTAAGCAAGGAGGCATGCCTGCCCATGTCCCTGTGGGAGACTGAGGTGAGGTGGGCTTCAGGACAGCCCCTGAACCCCCCCTCCCCCTTGGCTCATAGGGCTTCTCTGACCAGGCCTACCGGCAGCGCAGGAAGCTGATTGCAGACATAGCCTTCCAGTATCGCCAGTAAGGACACCCTTCGGCTTCACTCCAGCTGGGGGTGGGGGGTGGGGCAGGGCAGGGACAGGACCAGGGGGCGTGTCTGGCCCCTCATCTCCCAGGACTGGGTCCTGTGGACGCATCCACTTGCCCAGAACTCTCTGGGGTGGGCGGGGACATTGTTCCCAAGTCGCAGCTGAAGAAACTAAGGCACAGAGAGGACACTGACCACTGTCCCTTCCGCAGGGGTGACCCAATCCCTCGAGTGGAGTACACGGCGGAGGAAGTCGCCACCTGGTAAGGCCTGCTGACTACTCGGGGCGGAGCCTGGGGAGCGGGCAGCCTGAGAGGCTGGGGTTGGATGAAGGGAGGGATTTTCTGAGCTTACCATGTCAGGCTTGGAAGGAAGTGGCTGTCCCTCCCACTGGGTCCACCCCAAGATCCCACCCCCACCAGTGTCTCCCAAACACGGCCACCCCCAGCCCTCTAGCAGGGGTCAGCGAGGGGCCCTCTGTGGGGCGGAGGTGGGGCGGACGGCGGGAGGGGGGGGGAGGGAGAGGGGGTGCTGTGAGGGCGAGGCACTGCTGTGGGACGCAGTGGGCGGGGTCTCGGATGGACGCAAAGACCGCTCCGCAGGAAGGAGGTGTACTTCACGCTCAAGGGGCTGTACGCCACCCACGCCTGCCGGGAACACCTGGAGGCCTTCCAACTTCTGGAGCGCTACAGTGGCTACCGGGAGGACAGCGTCCCCCAGCTGGAGGACGTGTCCCGTTTCCTGAAGGGTGCCTGCCTGCAGCCTCCCACCCTGACCACCCCACGGTGCCCCCACCCCTGTGACCCTGCCTGTGTGACATCCCCCTGTGACCCTACCCTGGACAACCACCCATCTGTGACCCCCCCATCTGCCTGCAGCCCCGCCATGTCACCCTCACCCGGTGGCACCTCAGCTCTGACCCCCTATCCGCGAGGCCTCCAGGCCCACGCACCCCTGCCCTGGATGCCCAACGCCTTTGTGGCCTGTCGTTGTAGAGAGAACCGGCTTCCAGCTCAGGCCAGTGGCTGGCCTGCTGTCCGCCCGGGACTTCCTGGCCAGCCTGGCCTTCCGTGTGTTCCAGTGCACGCAGTACATCCGCCATGCGTCCTCGCCCATGCACTCCCCAGAGCCGTGAGTGCCCTCTGCCCAGCCCAGGGGACCAGCCGGTAGATGTGGGCATGAGTGAGGCCAGGCCAGGGTGTGGGTGGGTTCCCGCAGACAGACTGGGGTGCGATGTCCCTGTGCACGTGTGTGGGGGGGGAACCCCAGATTGCCGGCTGCCTCCAGCCCTCCTCCCCGTCCCCAGGGACTGCTGCCACGAGCTGCTGGGTCACGTGCCTATGCTGGCCAACAGGACCTTCGCGCAGTTCTCGCAGGTTCGTGGGGGTGGGGGCTGACATCAGTGAGCAGCCGCTTCCCCGCTGGCTTTGGGGAAACTTGGGGGCACGGGGTCCTCTGGAGCAGGGGGAGTGGGCAGGCCCGATCCGTGTGCGAGACTCAATGGGAGCAGGGCATTCACAGCGACGTCAAGAATGACCCCTTCATCTCCCCAAGCGATGCCAAGCTGGGCAAGCCGGGCTGGCTTCCCGCGGTCTCTTTCGCCACCTGCTGGCTTCACTCGGGACTGCAGCGAGGTGCGCGGCCCTTGCTCGGGGCTCTCGCACCAGACGTAGGAGCCTTAGGGGCGAAATGGATTAGGAGAGAAAGGAGGCTGTCTGCTTCCAGAAACAGCCACCATCTCGGGACCCCTCACCCCGACGGGGGTGGGGCTCGCGCGCAGTCCTACCCTCTCCAGCAAGGCCGCCGGGAGGTGGAAGCGACTCTCTCGGGCCGTGAGATCGTGAGTGTGCAGCAGCGTCCAGGGACGGCTGGAGCGGGCCGCTGACACCTGCGCCGGCACGCGTCCCCGACCGCTCCGCACCAGCCTCCTCTCTCCTCCGCAGGACATCGGCCTCGCGTCCCTGGGGGCCTCCGATGAAGAAATCGAGAAGCTGTCAACGGTGCGTGTGGCCCCTCCTGCGGTGGGAGCTGGGGTGGGGCGGGGGGAGCGCATCGCACCTGGCCAGGTGCGCAGGGAGGTGCAGCGACCCCTCCTGGGACCCTGGGTGGGCCCGCGCAGCGACGCCCGCCCTGCTGTCCCCGCAGCTGTACTGGTTCACGGTGGAATTCGGCCTCTGCAAGCAGAACGGGGAGTTGAAGGCCTACGGGGCCGGGCTGCTCTCCTCCTACGGGGAGCTGCTGGTAAGTCTCCGGAGCGCCTGGGGACCTTCCTGGGGACCCGAGCTGCTGGTGGGTCCCCCAGGAGCGCGAGGGGCCTGTGGGGACCCCCTGGAGGCCGGAGCCCCGCGGGATGGGGAGGCTGGGGGCTCCCGACCTGGCTAAACAGGTCGCCTGCAGCACTCGCTGTCCGCGGAGCCTGAGGTCCGGCCCTTCGACCCCGACGTGGCGGCGGTGCAGCCCTATCAGGACCAAACCTACCAGCCCGTCTACTTCGTGTCCGAGAGCTTCAGCGACGCCCGGGACAAGCTGAGGTAGGGTGCTACGGCCGCACCCCCAAACGTCCCTCAGGGATGGCTGCACCCTCCAGGGTGGGAGCCCCGGCAGTTCGCGGGGGTGGGAGCCTCGGGGGTGGCTGAGCTGCGGGCTCTGGGTGCCAGGTCAGCGCCAGTAAAGGCCAGGCTGTCAAGAGGAGAAGGGCCCTAAGGTCACGTGCCCTCTCCCCCACTACCCCCACGCTGCTGCCTCGGGTCTGGAGGAAGAGATGGTTGGGAGAAGGGACTGGAGTGGGGAGCTGGGGGTGGGCGGCCGGAGGGCGGCCAGGGGCAGGCCTCAGAGGCATGGAGGATGGGTGCAGTAGCTATTAGTGGCCACCAGGGGTAGCCGAAGCGCAGGTTTGGGGATGGTGGAGTGTCGCTTAGGGGCTGGTGCATCCTGAACCGAGGCCCGAGAGTGCTTTGTGCCCCATGCTGGGAGAACTGCCCCTCTTCCCCCCCCCCCCCCCCCCCCCCCCCGAGGCTGAGGGCCAGGGACAGACCTGAGGGGTGAGGCCAGCCGAGCTGCACTTTGGTAGGTCCTGGGCGGAGACCTGTGCACTGCCCTTACTTAGCTCCTTGTCCTGGAGCCAACCTGGGTGGGCTTCAATTTCCCCGTCGACGCCCGAAATGGTACCCCCCAGAGGGGTCTGGGGTCGTTTCAGACCTGCTCAGCTCCACCATCTACCCATCACTCTGCCCTGCCCCACCGGGCCCCAGCGACCACCCCCCATCCCCCATGCTGGGCCCTGACCTCCCCACCAACACCTTGCCCCCTACCCCAGGAGCTACGCGGCGCGCATCCGGCGTCCCTTCTCGGTGCGCCTGGACCCATACACGTTGGCTGTGGAGGTTCTGGACAGTCCCCGCTCCCTCGGGCGCACGCTGGAGACCGTCCAGGACGAGCTGCAGGCCCTGGGCCATGCGCTGAGCGCCATCCGCTAGGCAGGGCATCCTGGCCGGCCACCGGTTGTCTGCCTGCCCACCCACCTGCTTCTCAGCCCTGTCCAGGTGTCTGTGGTCTCTCTGCTGCTGCTGCCCATGACGGGTGGGGGCTCCCCCCCCCATATGTGCCCCCCTCCCAGTCACTCCCCCTGTGCTTGTCCCTGAAATGTCCCCCTGGCCCTGAAATCTCAATAAAAGACCTAAACCACTTCCTGTGGCTTGTGGGCTCTGCATAGGGGTCCCCACGGAGGAGAGGACCCAGAACCCCTTGCTGTGTGTGTGGGACTCAGCCTGCTCCAATCCCAGGGCACTGGAGGGCTTGGTGCAGTGGGGTCTGAGGGCTGGGGCAGTGGTGATCTCTGAGGTAGGCTACACCCTGTTTCCTTATGCCTGGGGGGGGGCCACTAGGACATGGACAAGCCAGGCTCTCCGGTGCTGATGGGGTGGGTGGGGGGCAGCATGGGCAGCCCGTCCTGCCCTGCCCGCCGTGACCACGTCACCACATTCCACCGAGGAACTGGGCAGCAGGACTCCGGGCCCAACCATGTTAGGGTACTGGTTGAGGCCTGGCCTTAGGCTTCCCAGCAAGCCTGGGAGCCAGACCAGGGGGGCTATGAAGTGGGACCCCCAGGCCCTGCAACACCCCCAATGACTTTTGGGGGTGATCCCCTTCCTCGGGCCTGAGATGGACAAGACCCTGCCTCCCTGCCGCTCCTGTAGCCCAGCCCTGCTGGCCCCCCACTTTAAGCCAGTGGGCTGTCCACCCTGGCCAACTCTTATGCATCCATTGAAACCCTCCAGGGCAGTCAGAGAGGCCCCTCCTTGACCCCCTCCCCACCTCCCACCTCTGGCCTTCCATTGTGTGTGTGTGTGTGTGTGTGTGTGTGTGTGTGTGTGTGGTGGTGGTGATGGTGGTGGTGGCGGCGTCGGGCCCTGAAGTCACAAAGCAGGTCCAGGAGCAAGCCTGGCCATGGGTCCCCATGATGGCCTGAGGAGTTGGTGTGGAGCAGGTGTGACAGGGACAGAAGATCTGGAGCACAGGAAGTCCTCAAGCCCCTTCCCACCCCCCTCCATCCAGGGTGGGCAGGACCTGGCCTCTCCTTTGACCAGAGTGGACTGGAATGTCCTCCTGTTCTTTTGGATCAAGGGGTGCGACTGAGGTGCAGAAAGGGGAGCTGGGCTGAGCCTCCGTAGCATAGTGGTTGAGTGCAGGACTGGAACTACCATGTGCTTACTATTTTAATGTCCTCCTTGCGTCGTTGTGGCATGTATCGATCGAGTAGGTCGTGGAAATGATGCCCTAAGGGAATGATGGACAATGCTCTCTGACGTCAAAAGACAAGGCTGTCTCTCAGGTGGACAGAGGCATCTACACACCATGGGTGCCTGGATGGATTTGGGAACTCGCCCTTCATGCCAGCCCCAGTCAGAGAACAGCCCCTTCATCTGACAGGACCCCAACTATGCTCACCCTCACGAAGAGATCACTGAGGAGACGGATGCTGCTGCAATGTGTGGTGATGATAGCAGATGACACCCGGCTGTCATGAAGAATAGCCTCTGGGGTCTTAAAGGCGCACTCTCAAACAAGCAGCCATCTCAGTGAGGGGTCAGCCAAGTCCCCACGGGGGAAGCACACAACGACCTGTGTGATCCAAAGATTGCAAATAATGAAATCCCGATCTAAAGGCGGGAATGGCATCCACGTTTACGTTCTGAGCATCTGGCCTTCGGAGAGCTCTGCATGACAGTGGAAGAAGCTCCCAGGTCCATTTGCAGGGTCCACACGTGGATTAAGCCTCGGGGGACTCTTTGGCGATCACAGTTGAGGGACTTGAATGGCTCTGCCATCAGAGAGCATGGTACAGTTGAGTACAGCCGGTGTAGCTCAGTCAAAATATGATGTCATTATCTCCCCCTGACCCAGGCGGAAGCTGTCTCAGTTCAAACAAGAAGCCCCATCTCACACCAAACTCACTGCCGTTACGTCAGGGCCTGTTCACAGCAGCCCTCCAGGAGGGGGTGGGCCTGCGCGGTGAGGTTAAGAGGCTGCCACTGCCTCGGAGAGTGGAGAGGCCCAGCTTTCTCCACAGAGCTGCTGGTGGATTTGAACTGATGACCTTTGGGATCACAGCCCAAGGCGCTGCCAGAAGCAAAGGAGAAGCAGGCATGGATGGGGCCGCCGGGGAATCCCCTCTGACCATGGCCGGGGTGTGAGTGGCCTTGCTGTGAGTGGGGGGCCTTAGAAGGGGCTCGTTGCTGATGCAAAGAGGGGAAGCTCAAGCATCCTCTCATCCCATTTCCCTCAGCATCCACTTCCATTTGCTTTCGTTTTTAATATTTCCTGCCCCCTTCTTCTTGATTGAGGTGGCTTTTAAAATCTGTTTCATTTCATTATTCATTTTTTAAAATTCATTTTATTGGGGGCGTATACAACTCCCATCACGATCAACACTCACACATCCATTGTATGCAGACCACATTTGTACATTTGTTGCCATCTTCATTCTGGAAACATCCTTCTTCTACTTAGGCCCTTGGTATCAGCTCCTCATATTCGACGAACCCTTAATAATTTACAAATTATCACTATCTTGTCATATCATATCCTGTCTTCTGTGTCCCTTCACCCACTTCCCTGCTGTCTGTACCCCAGGGAGGAAGTTATATGTAGATTCCTGCAATCGGTTCTCCCCTTTCTATCCCACCTCCCCTCCACCCTTCTGGTATCAGCGTTCTCACCACTGGTCCGGAAGGGATCATCTGTCCTGAAATCCCCATGTTTCCGGCTCCAGTGTACACCCCCCGGTCTAGTTGGATTTGTCAGGCAGAACTGGGGTCATCGTAGTTAGGGGGCTGGGAGCAAGTATTTAAGAACTGGAGGAAAGCTGCATATCTCACTGTCGCTACACTGTATCTTGACTAACTCATCTCCTCCCAGCAGCCCTTCCGTTAGGGGATGTCGCTTCGCCTACCAATGGGCTTTGGGCCCCCAGTCTGCGCTTATCTCCTTGTTCTTATTAGCTCTTAGTTAATCTGTTCTTTAGTGTTTTTCTCTCTGTGACAGCCAAGAGGGGTAAGTCTATAAGAGACGGTGAGTGGATTAGTGACTCTCGTGAAGAGAAGACTCTCGGACAGATTCTGGGGATGACTGTACAGCTTTTCTGCGAGGACTGGAACTGCCGGACCACATGCTATGTGAATGCGACTGCTTCCGGCGCCATCAAGTCGGCTCTGACCCATAGCGACCGCATGCACCACAGAGGGGCGAGCCCTGCCTGTGTCTGAGCCCCTGTGCCGTCCTCCCCGCTCCTCCTCTGCCTGAGCCAAGGCTGCAGCTGCTGCCCCGTCCAGCCCCTCCGAAGTCATCCCCTTGCTCACTGCCCCTCCACTGGACCACACAGGGGACTGGCCACTCCCGGCAACACGGCCAAAGTACGTGAGAGGAAGCCTCAGCCTCCTGCCTCCAGGAGTGCTCTGGCTGTACTTCTTCTAGGACAGGTGGGTTTGTCCGGAGCAGGGCCCTGGTACTTGCAATTGTCTTCTCCAGCTCCCCCCTTCAAATGCACCGATTCTCCTGCCGTCTTCTTTATTCAAGGTCCAGCTCATACATGCATATGACTCAATGGAGAACAGGATGGCTTGGGCCAGGTCACTTTAGTCCTCAAAGAAACACCCCTGCTCGTCAGGATTCTAGAGGCGTCTTATGCAGCAGGAGGACCCAGCACAATCCCTTGACAGCTGTCCCCCTGAGCACTGACCGAGGATCCAA